>MASP02000387.1:7591-122497 GCA_001693025.2 Colletotrichum lindemuthianum
CGCCACGTACGTGGCAGCGCGTACGGTTACCGCATGCCCTACGGCATGGCGTAACCGACAGTCCCCTTTCAACTAGGCTTTCATGCACGAAAAGTTAGTGAAATGAAGGAAGCTAACATTTGCCCAAATCTTGGGAAAAAAGGACTCCACTCACGCATCTAGCTGACATGTCTCAATTTTCCGATTCCGGACTGCCCGTCCGTTGGCAGAATTCACATTTCAGGATCCGAGGCATTGGTATTGGTATATACGTGTTGTGATCAGAGCTCGATACTTCCCCCAGGCGACATGACCAGAACGCTCGCTGCCTTGTATCGTTCCACAGCAGGGTCCGCGATGCAGTGCCTAATCCGGGTCCCTCTCTTTCTTCTGCTTCCCCAGTTGGTATTCGCCCATGCGACCCTCTCGGAACCTCGTCCGCTCCGCAAGAGAGCCGCCAAGGAAAACATTGGCATCATCGCCGGTGTCAAGGGCCGCAGCGAAGGCAGTGACTTCTTTTGCGACGCGCGGCAAACCGTCATAATCGAGAAGGCCATTCTCTGGATGCACTACTACGCCGCGTATGGCTTTAATTTCCTCCGCGACGACGACGCGGGAACGACGGCTGCCTTTATCGGATGGTTTGGCTGTACGCTGTGGCTCTCTGCCCCCCCTCTTACTTTTACTCGTCAAGTTACCAAGCTGACAAGGAGACTCGGATTCAAGATAGTAACGAGAAGAAGGCGGACGACATGAGAAAATACATCTACGATGCGATTTACAAGCTAGGTTCCGAAGCCAAATACTACGTATCCGCGTTGGAAGACATTGACGAAACCGTCGTCATCGGTTGTGCAACCGAGACCAACTATTCCCCTTGCAATGCAACAACTCTGGCGGTTGCACACTCGGAGTACAGCACCATCGTCGTCTGTCCGGCTGCCTTCTCCAACGGCGACCAACACGTGACGGAAGAAGCCGAGTTCGCGTCACAGCGGACGTGGAGAGACTCTCGACTGCTTGTCCTGACTGGCGGGCAGTCGTTGCTCCACGAAATGACGCATCTCAAGGGTGTAGTCGGAGATTTTCGTCATTGGAAGGGCGCTGCTTCGACTGATCATGCGTATAAGCCCTCCGAGTGAGTACATTCTCTGAAAACCTTTGGGTCTCGGATCTCAGATCTCGGCTAAGCAAGTATACAGCTGCATCAAGCTAGCTGACAACGACATGCTCAACAATGCCCAGAATTATTTGCTATTTGCGTTGGAGGTCGGGGCTAACGCGCATTACGCCAAGAAGCAAGTCAATCTGGATGTGAAGAACAAGTGGAATGAAGCGGTAGACTGGCTCAGAGCAGGCGTTGGCGGACGGCGTGAAGAACCATAGGACCGAGTTTGGACCATCGAAACTGGCATCGAGGCTATTGTCTGCATGCCTCTACCTACAAACAGCTCTACTATTTTGGCTTCTGACTGTTGGCAGCTTCCGAGGAGTGACTCTGGAACACTCGAGAATCTTGTGAAACAGTAAGCCATACTTAGTCATTAAAACACGTGCTCTTCCCAACGACAAGTCTCCGGACAATCCACGGAAGGGTGGCCGAGTTGGTTATGGCGCCAGGTTAAGGTCAGCTTAACATCTGTTTCCTGGTGGGGCAACCCGCGCGAGTTCGAGTCTCGTCCCTTTCATTTTGCAGTTTTTGACATGCATCATCATCAACGTCTTTGCTCATCTTCTGCTTTTCTCTCCGACGACACACTACATATCTTTCATCATTTCTTTAATAAGTAAGGGATCGTCAAAGAGGACGTTACACAAGTTGCCTTCCATCGCCACACCCGATGACAGTTGAATACCCACCCGTGTGCCTCGGAGACGTCGTCGGCATCCTCTTCCCTCTGGAGCATCACCCTGGTCCGGACCACGTCCGACATGGACCCTCCCAGACGACGAACAGCTCTCTCGATCACGTCCAGCGCCGCGACGGCCTGCGAACGAGCAGACCGTCCGCCAACCACGCCGAGTTGCGACTGAAGCTCCGGTGGCGGGTTGGCCGTCGTGCCAGACACGTGGATGACGTTCCCGATCCTCACGGCGCGCGAGTAGCCGCATATCGGCTCCCACTTGCTCCCGGAGTGGAACTCTACCCTCTGCCCGTCGGCGACGGCCTCTTCCACCCTGCGCACCTCGTCACCACCCTCCCCGACGTGGTCGCCGAGGTCGCCCGCCGCCGTCAGGAACGGCGCTCGTCGGTACTCGTCGCCGCAGTCGCCAGCCACGTCCGAGAGCGCCTTTTGCGCCGACGCGATGGCCGCGCGGTCCTCGTCGTCGAGCAGCAGTCCAAAGGCGGCGAGGTTCGCAGCCGCGTGTTTACCGCTGTCCTCGTTCAGTCTCGCGCCGACGATGACGGCCTTGACGACGGGGATATCCAGCACCCAGCGGATGGCCACCGCGGCAACGGACACGTCGTGCTTCTCGGCAACACCCGCGACGACGCCGAGAACGTGCTGGAACACCCTCCACCCGCCCGCGGCGTTGATGAAGCGCAGATACTTGCGCAGACTCCAGTTCAGCGCCTCCTCGTCCGTCGGCTCCTCCGCGCCGAGCCACCGTTCGCTCACGAAGCCGCCCAGCAGCGTCCCGTACGCGAGGATCCCCACGCCGTGCCTCTCGCAGACGGCGGCCATGCGCCCGGCCGTGACCCTGCGGTCGATGACGGAGCACGACACCTGGTTCGTCGCGATCTCGAACCCCGAGTCGACGAGCAGCTCGAGGTGCGCCGCGTCGACGTTGGTCAGCCCGACGTGCGCGATCTTGCCCCGCTGCCGGAGCGTCCGCAGGTGCGCGAGGTTGCAGAGGTACGAGTCGTCCGAGTAGTTCCACGCGTGGTACTGCATCAGCGCGATCTGCGTCTGCCGCGTGCGCCGCAGCGCGAGGTCGACGGCCGCTTCCGCCCTGGCGAGGGACCTGTCGCGGGTCTCGGACGGGCACCACTTGGTCAGGGCCGTGACGGCGCGCGGAGAGGTGCGGTTGTGCTGGCCGATGACGTCCTCCGCGGGGCCGTAGTGGTCCGCCATGTCGAAGCCGTCCAGGCCGGCGTCGATGCTGTGCCGTGTGTCAGGTTTCGAGCGCCACGGATTTGAGAGAGAAAGAGAGAGAGAGAGTGTGTGTGTGTGTGTGTGTGCTTGGCGTTCACTTACAGAGGTGCCATTGCTTCTGCCGCGGCCGCGACTTGAACATCGTCGTCGTGTCCGCCGGCGAGCTGCCACAGCCCGTTGAGGATGCGGGGTATCTCGAGCCCTTGGGCGATTGTCGTGCGCTCGACTTGGACCATGTTGGGTGGTTGTCTGCTTGTTGAGCGTGAGAGTCGAATGGTTGTACTGCGATGAGCGTCGAAGCGCTGCTTGGCTTTCGTCGAGTTTTGAGAATCTGATCCGACCGCGGACAGTTGGTCACGACATCGGCATGGGTTGAGCTCGCTTAGTTGCATGGGTCATTGCGGTTGAGCACAAGCTTCATGGTCTCTGTGTGCTGTATGGATACTTTGCGTCTGCTCGATACTCTGCCAGCACTACCCACTGGGAATACCACCATTGCACGATTATGATCGGTTTCAAGGGCAAGGGCGTCGTCGTTGATGATAATTTCGACGCTTCGCCTAGATTCTTGTTAAGCTGGACATGTGAATGTGGATTTGACCGCTGAATGGAACAAGAAACACAGAGTCACGGACAAACCCGTGCCTCAATTTATATTGCTTAAGAAGCTCTTGCAACATTGTGGCCACTGCGCAGAGAAGCTTGTGGGTACAGAAGGCTGAATGTCTGAGTTTGCCTACTTCCAAATGCTGATGATGACAGCCAGGGTAACAATCCTGAATCCTATACTGCAGTCCTAATCGCGCAACTACTGCCTACCGAAGCCATGAAGCCCTGGAGCCCTTTTGTTGGTTCACTAAACGCTCTCACTATTGTCATCGTCATCTTCAACCTCCATTAGGCGGCCTTGGCCCTTGGCAGCCCCTTACACGTCGGTCCTTGGAGATGTGTCTGGAACCTCTCCAGATCTTTTCAGAACCTCCTAGACCAGTTGGTTGCTTTTTCTCATATTCCTTCAGTCGCTGAAGCCGTAAGTCTCGCGCATTAGATCGCTGATGATCCAGATATAAGAGACGAGTTCTTCGCGGCAACTTCGATCCTTCGTGCCGTAATCTTGAGGGTTAGGGTTGGCCACATCAGCCCCTTTCTCTCGTCTCGGCCTGCAGCCCTAAACTCAAACATCCAGGCTATAGGTAGGGAAGGGTCCCTCCAGCGAAACTGCCAGAACGTACATAAATAGGCATCTACAACATGGCTGGCAGAAAGTCCCCGGCCAAGACCGAGGCCTCTCGGGAGCGACCTTCTGACGCAGAGCGGGAGAGGGTTTTTGAAGAGGGCCGTGAGAAGAGACAACAACCGAACGGACGCACCCGATTAACCAACGAGCGCCCATCTCACACAAAGGAGAAACCAGAGCCAGAACACGCATCTTCCACGTCCATGAACGGAAGCAATGCTCTACAGAAAATCACCTCCTCGAAGCCGAATACAGGCACAATAGAGACAGCAAAAGCTTTGCGTCTCGGTGAGGGACCCCAAGGTGCCAGAGCCAAGCGGGCCGACCCTCAAAGGTGGACGAGTGTTGACTTGACGTAGATTGGTCCTCCAGAAAAGGAATCGCATGTTGCGGAGCTCGATGGAAATGGTGTGTGCAAAAAAAACTGAGACGGAAATACCTCCACTGGGTACGAGCCGGCTGTGATATGGCTTTCTTCGTTCAAGCATGTCTCTTAACTGCAAGCGTCCATCCATAGCATTCTGCCGGTATTAAGCGCAGCGAATCTTTGCACTTGAAAGTTAACAGGCTCTTCGTTTTAAGTGGTTTTGATAAAACAGGAAGCGAGGTGCACTGCCAGCATGGAGAGGTCAGGGCTAGCTTGAGGGTTGAGACTACTCTTTTTCATCAACAATTTCAGCCGGGCCACTGATCGTTTTCCAATATTTGATGCCTTTTCAGCGTATCAGCCATCTCCTCACCCTCGGCGGTGAATGTACTCGTGCGTGTGACCTGCACCCCGGGGTCACCATCGTTCTCATCACCATATAAAACAGCGAGAACGGGAGTCACGCCAGAGCGGCCAGAGATTGTCCACTGTTGTCTCCTGTGGGCAGAATCTGTCGCATCTCAGCTACCCGGCGCAGCTCATAGCTCTCGGGCACGACGGGCTTGCAACCTTCGCTCTGGAGCCGGACCGGGCTAGGGGAAAGGTCCTCGCCCGAGATGGGGCCTCCGGTGACGTTGACGAGACCGGCGTAGCGCTCGTAGAAGCTTACCGGGTTCGCCTTTCGGTCAAAAGGTTCCTTGGATCTTTCGTGGTTGCGAGAACAAGCATGATGCCGCGTCACTGGCGTGATCGTATTCGATCTTGACATTGGTGATTATATCCCTTGCTTGGCGACAGTCTTGGCTAACGGCCAAGGTGGGCAGAGAGAGTGATCCGACAACCTGATAACGTGACAAAAGGTCCAACATGCGGCACATGAGAAGCAACACCTCGCAGGAGCAGACAGAACCACAAGAGTCGGCCGAGATGTCTTCACATTACGTCAACGATCCGGTGCCACTGACAGCGCAGCAAGACGGATAACCTCTTGGTCCTTGGCTCTTGGCTCTCGGCCCGTCCCGCCCATTCTCCACGCCGCTCCCATGTACTTGTAAGCCAACGTCTTGATACCGCCATCGCGAGCGGTCTACTTGAACTATCGACATGGGCCCCTGCAACCGATCCTTTTTCGTCACAGACCGTTCCGTCTTAGCCATGTTGTAAGCTCGAACAAATAGTCCACTCGGAATGTCGCCGAATTGGAGGTGGCCACAGAGGCAGGGGAACGTCTCAAAGGGAAACCTGAGCGTCAATCTTCAATCGGATTGCCCGATCCAGCTAATTTCTCTTTGCAGTCGGGCGTTTCCATCCACGATACCTAACTCAGGCAGTATACAGCCGCCCAATTCAGGCAAGTGGACAGCAATCGGACTCACGTTCCGGTCTGTACACGTGCACATATCAAGAGGCTCTGACATCTCCTAGAATGTGTACCGCAATATGTCGGGTGGTGAGTTCTATTCCGCGGAAATGTTCAATATGACATCACATGTTATAAGCTAATGAGACTAATGTCAAGTTAAGCAGCTTGCTAACTACTTTTGGAGGTAGCCGGGGGTTGTTTTTCTCATCAACGATAGATTTCATAAAATTAGTTTATATTAGGTCCAGTGATATATGATAGTAACTATATTACAAAGTCTCAAATGGACTCGACTGGCAGGATTGCCACTGTCCCCGAAATGAAATTCGACAAGGGTCTGCATTGGGGCGGCCCTCTGTGGTGATTTATGTCGAGTTCAAGTTATTACCTTTATACAACTATCTACCTACCTTTCGCTTATTATACTTGAGTCGAATAGGCTTTTAGCTATTTTATAGTAGAGTGTATAGTAGGGTAAAGCAAAAGCTGGTTGACGCCGCTGTAACAAGATCGGATTCTCCCGTGATGCTATGGTGGTGTACTAAGAGAAGCGCATGCCAAATGCCCATAGTCAAACAACAGTATGGACTCTGGAATTCCTTTTTGGGGAGTTAATTTTCGCTACCCTCCTGCTTCCCCTCGTGGCCAGACGCCTTTTCATTCTCATTCTTCCCCACGTTCTTCTTCCTAGTGTGGTCAACACTGATGCGGATATTTCACGGTTGTTCGACTACTTCAAGCATCAATCCTTGACAACAACAATCCGTTTCCGCCCAGCCTTGGTCCCCTCCACCAGATCAGGGCTCAGGCCCGACTTCTCGAGCTCCTTCTTATTGGGTAGCTTCACCTTGCCACGGCTAGCTTGCTCTTTATACTAGTAATTATTTTGAACTAGATATCTGTAGGAACAACAGCAGGGGTAGGTACAGCAGCACTGGCTCAGTAAGGTGTTTGCTACCCTCATCCGCAGTAGTGAGTTGATTGTGGGCACAAAAATTAATGAAATACTCGGTCTCAAAACTATCACTTTCTACTCAATGTTTCACTGCGAGTAATCGTTGGGTTACAACAACTTTTGCAAGGAGGATAGACACTACGTATTTATACCAACTACAATAGATGTTATGACTTAAGAAGAGTAACTGCAAGGCGAGCACTAAGAGAGGCTGTTGCACCTGAACGAGGGAGTATACTGCCATCTTCATCGCTAGATGAGCGCAACGAGTAATGCGAATTTGGTAGACTTCATGCAAATCAGGATGTTAGGTTAGAGTTGAGATTCAAGATATCTAGGCTGGTATTCTATTCTGACAAACGATCGGCCGACAACTCGGTCGAAACCACGGTTGCTGCTTCTTTACGAGCGGCAAACCCGCGCATACCTTTCGGGAAACTGTCCCTCAACATCGGCCAGGACTTGGACCGCGGCGTACCTCGACTGCATCGCGTCAGTAAATGCCACCAACGATTCAAAAATAACTCACAGTCCATCGACAGGTGAAGATGCCGAAGCCAGCAAAGTAGAGGTGCGGATCTGCCACTATCGTCAGTCTGAATCGCTCAGAAAGGGGCAAGGGAAACTCACGCCCGGAAAACGTCAACAACCCAGGACACTCCCCCTCCTCGTCAACACCCATCAAGCTCACATTCTCCAGCTTGCTCGCCGACTCCTTGTCCAAGAAGCCGCTCTCGGCGTACTTCTTG
Source organism: Colletotrichum lindemuthianum (assembly GCA_001693025.2). NCBI lineage: Eukaryota > Fungi > Ascomycota > Sordariomycetes > Glomerellales > Glomerellaceae > Colletotrichum > Colletotrichum lindemuthianum. The sequence continues at coordinate 15,340 of MASP02000387.1, forward strand.
GGCAGGTCAACCACCTCGTAACCGGTTGCGAAGATCACGCCACCCGCCTTCTCAACCCTTTCCTCGCCCGTGGCCAAGTCCACCACAACCAACCCTTCCTCGACGAACCTCCTCGCCTCTCCCCTCGCAATCCTAATCTTGTCCGCAAACACCAGCTCAAAGGTGCCCGGCTGGTCGACGTAAAAGTTCCTCCCGCGCTCCTCGAACTGGCGCGTGAGCAGGTCCGGGTGGCGGTCGACGAGATACCCCTTCTCCTCGAAGGCGTCGCACCGCTCCTTGGCCGCCTCCATGATGGCACCCAGGCCCGCGACGGCCATGTCCCGCATGATACCCATCGGCATCGTGTTCTCCATGAAATCCGCCGCGTCGACGCTCATCTGCCCCATGTACCGCGCCGCAATCAGCGCCAGCACCTGGTCCATGTCCATGAGAGCCGACGGGCTGCGCTGCAGAATCGTCACCTCGCCAACCTCCGGGTCCGCGACCAACTGCGCCGCGATATCGTGGCCCGAGTTCCCCGATCCCACGACGACAACATCCTTCCCCCTGTACATTTCCGTTCCGCGAATGTCTGCCGTGTGCAGCACCGGACCCCCAAACACCTCCCGGTCCTCCAGCACAGGCGCCACCGCATTGTCCGGAGAGGCAACGTAACCCGTGGCGATGAGCACATTCCTCGCCTTGAACCTCTCCTCCTCGCGCGTCTCCACGTCCCGCACCAACACATCCCAGACACCGGCATCCTCCTCCCACACGCTCGCCACCACCTCCACGCCCCCGAAGAAGGGCAGCTGCAACTCCTCCACCGCCATGCTGTAATACCGCGTCAGGTCCCGCCCGGGCAGGTACTCGGGGAACTCCTCCGGCACGGGGAACCCCGGCAGCGAGATCATGAACTTGGGGTGGTGCAGCGTGACGCTATCATACCGCCGCGTCGTCCAGTTCCCGCCGGCCCGCGTTTCTTTATCGAACACGGCCACGTCCGCCCCGGCCATGTCCAGCTGCATCGCGCTCGCAATGCCGTTGCAGCTCCCGCCCACAACCACCGCGTCCAGCACGACACCCGCCCCGAACCGGGGTACCCCCTGCGCCGTCGCGCGTCCCCTCCGCTCCCGGCCGACAACCCCGTCCCCCCGCGCCGCTCTGGGCAAACTCCCAAACGGCCTGTCTCGCAACTCCACCACCGCCGTCGTCAGGATCCAAATCTTCCACCCCTCGCCCTCGGGAACCAACTTGGCCTGCCCTACACACCTACTCCCCGGCGCCTCCGTCTCGAACGCAAACGGGACCTCCAGCACAGCCAGCCCGGGATGCAGCCTCACCAGCGCGGCCTCCATACCCAACACCCTCGCCCGCTCCGCCGTGAAGCGCGCCGGTTTCCGCGTTTCGCCCAGCGAGGCCCACGCGGCGGAAATCTCCGCCCGGCCGCGGATCGTGCGCTTGTCAAAGGTGAGCGTGAGGCTGTCGCGCCACCAGCACTGCTCCGCGAACAAGGTCGCAAAGGCGGTCCAGTTGCGCCCCGAGACGGCGGACGAGAGGGCGCCGAGGAAGCCCGAGGCGTGCCGGGCCGCGTCGAAGGAGGCTTCGTCCTCCAAGGGGGGCACGGTGGGGATCCAGGAGGCGAGGTCGCGGACCCTGGTGCGTGTGCGCTGCTTGGTGAGGGTGGTCATTGTGATAGGGGGATGAAGTTGTGACGTTGATGACGATACAGTTTGAGCAGTTGATGAATGGACTACATGCTGGCATTTGCAAGTGCTTTATATATCCCGATCTCAGGAGTAATCCGCGTCAAAGACTCAAAGTTCAAACGCAGCAAACCCCATCAGAACTGTGTCCAAAATCCCACGTCAAGACATCCCGTGATCCCAAAAGCCTCGGGTGCAATCCCCAACTCTCCTGGTGCGACTTGACGAATTTCCCGATTCAGTCACACATCCACACTCCCTCCGCCGTCACCGTAAGCTGACCGCACCAATGGCCGATCACTAGCACCATGACAAGTTTAGTGTGCCCTTCTTAGAACGTCCGGTCTGTCCTATCAAAATCCCTGAGTCCCCTCAACTATCAGCTGGTGCTTCGGACAGAAAACTGGAGGAGCTGAAATGCTGGTCGACCGGCATGCGTGATTCGATCATACGGGTGGAGGCGCCGGCGATATCGGCCGAAACACCCCGCTTCCTCGGCCCGTATTGTGGAGATTAGCTCCGACGGCCCGGCGCTTACCCGTGCTCGTATTCCACCTCGCATTGCCAGAATTCGCAGATTGCTGCACAGCTAGATCCTGTCCCGCAATCAAAAGAATCTCAATGTTAGGCAGCAGTTGAACATATTTGCATATCCTCAAGTCCGCCGACACATCATGCCACAATCACGCAACCCCAAAATTGGACTACAAGTCTTCAGGCTTTTGCTAACAATGCCGCCTTAACGCCGCTATGTCCAGGTGCCAGGAGCCAATCACGCATCCGAGCAACTCAATTCACAATCCCTCCGTACGCCACCTCATGCCGTCGTGTCGTAGCTGCCAGCTTACGAGCGAGCAGTCAGTCAAAGTCAACCCTTGCCGCAAAAACTGACAGTCCTGCAAAACAGTAAGGGACAAGGGCATGATCCCGCCCTTTCCTCCTTCAGATCCTCCATTCCCACCCCCTGATGCCCGGTATCCCGGAGATAACCCATGCAGTCCACAAAATCTCAGCAGCGAACAGTATAACCGGAGGATACAGCCAAGTATTCTCGTCGAATCAGATAAATCAATCACAAATGTGCTCAGTCGTCAAGTGCTCAGTCGAGATAAAGAGGCTTCACAACCCAGGATCCACCTTGTCCACGTGCGGTGCGCTCTGCGATGGTTGCGATGGCCTCCTTGATGTCGTTGCGCGAGACCTTGGCCCCGGAGAGTGCGACGTACGAGAGGTCGACAAGACCGCCCTTGGCAATCTTGGGGTTTGCCTGGATCACCTTCTTCAACTTTTGCAGGTTGTCCTTGTTGAGCATCTTCTGCGGCAGCGACTGCGTGTTGCTCTTCTTGTCGAAGGCCTGGACCGCGGCGATGGCCTTTGTCGAGGTGGACACCTTATCCTTGGTAGCCTTAGTAGCTGCGGCGTCCTTGGGCTTCCGCTCCGGCTCCCAGTACTTTGTCGAGAAAGGATCGATGCCCGAATGATGTTCAAGGGTTTCTTTGAGGATACTGTTATTACGGCTGTATGATCGACGAATTGGAAACGGCTTACCAAGAATGAATTCCATCCTGTGGTGGTACATGGTTGCCTTCGGACCTAGGCGTTGGCCGTTCTCCCAGCAGAGCCCTGTGCTCTCTGGCTCGAGCCCGTTGGCGCTAACAAACCGAGCGGGGCCAGAATCTTCGGAATCGTCGAGGAACCCGTCCATATCGTCGTCACCCTCGAGGTCCTCGTCGTCGTCGTCGTCGATATCCACGTCCTCGCCTTCACTCTCCCACTCGGCTTCGGAGTCGTGGTCGTAGTTGATCTGCATTAGTTCACGCCGGAAGGGGTTCCTTGCCAGGAGTCGCATATGGTCTCTTCCTGCTTGGTAAGGTCTCAATGTGACGGTCCCCTTGTACGGCGGACGAACGTCTGTGTGGAAGCGGAGCGTCTTGACGGGCATTCTGTGCAGGACGTCTGCCATCTGCTTTGTGAACGTCTTCAACGCCTCTTCGCTGGCGCCTGAAGCTTGGAGCTTCCTCATCTTCTCAATGTAAAACCTGACTGGTGGATAGACGATGCCGCGCGGCGCGGGGTTGTCTGATAACTGGAAGGCGTCCACACCACGAAGGTTGATGGGCGCAGCCACTTCCCTCTTTCCCTCGACGTATTCCTGCAAGATGTTGGTCTTGACTTCTCGCGTCTCCTCGTCCATCTCGAAGTGGTTCTTGGCCATGCGAACGCTTTCGTGGACAAAGAAGGGCTTGAAACGCTTCTCGTACTCTGACACTTCCTCCCGTTTCACGGGTACTGGCTTGCCTTCCAATACTGCTGGGCTGGGATCAGGACTCTCCGTCTTGACGGCGACTGTGTTCTCCTTTTTCGGAGTGACGGGCGTCTTCTTGGGAGTGAAAAAGGCCATGAGCTTCGGCTGGGCGCGTTCCTTCTTCTCCTTTTCTCGCTCCTCTTCCTCTAGCTTGCGACGCTTCTCGTCCCGCTTGGCCTGCTTGTCGGCATCGGCCTTTGCTTTTTCTGCCAGCTTTGCTTCGCGCTCCTTCTTCTTGAGGGCCTTTTCCATCTCCTCGGCCTCCTTCTTCTCGTCGCGCTCCTTCTTCTTTAGTGCTTTCTCTCTCTCCTCGGCTTCTTTCTTCTCTTCACGTTCCTTCTTCTTTTGAGCCTTTTCTCTCTCTTCGGCCGCCTTTTCAGCCGGGGTACGGCGCTTCTTCTTGATAGGGGGCTTGGCTGGTGACGCAGAGGATGCCGAGGCAGACAGACTTGTCGCAGGATTCACAGTGGCGGTGGCTGTCTGGACTGTCGTGGTCTTGGAAGATGTTGGACTAGGTGAGGGCGTGTCGCGTGGAGGAGTGTTGGTGGCAGCGTCGGTGAGGGAGTCTGGACTGCTCTGAGGAGGGGGTGTCTGATGCTTGATCGGTACGATAGGTGACATGGCTACACGATAGTCAGCAGCTAGATCCAGGGGAGGCACGTGTCATGGAGCGTACCTTTTTTGGCCTGGACGGCACCCTCGGTGGCCTGCTGCTTCACGCCGGCGTCGAGGCCGCGATCGTCGGTGACGGAGACCTCGTCGCCGGAGTACTCGTCATGACTCCTCTTCAGACCGTTGGCCTCCATCTCGTCTCTCTGAACATTGGGCGACATGGAAAATAGAGGCATCTGGCGGGAGATGCCGCGATTGTCGCAAGTCGTGGGCCGATTGATCGCGTGTGGGTGTGGGGTTTGATCGGGTCTGAGGAATCGGAACGAATGTTGACAATAGGGCGGACGTGGACGGATTAGGAGCTGCTAGGAAGTGTCTGACTATACGCTGTATAGTCACGAGGACAGGGGGGGACGTTTGGATCACGAAGAACGATTGCGGTAGTCGGAGGTCGACCTCGTGTGCGGTATTGCGGAATGATTAAGTGGGAGCGCCGGTAGGGGATGAGGTGGAGGTTGGCAGAGCGAGGCGTTGTTCGAGACGCGTTGACGCGTGAATTTGGCGTTGTGGAGGTCTGGGGACGTGTCTTAGGTGAGGTGCCTAGGTAAGGTACGTAGTAATTATAGCGTGCCCGGCAATGCGACAAGCCGTTGTAGGGGCGGGAAATGAGGGGATGACTTTGCAAAGTTTAAAGGGCGTGATGAGATTGGCGTGTTAGAGGGCGACTTTCGCCGAGGGGTCGTTAAGTACTTGAGTGAATATTGGTAGCAGAGATTGGCCTTTTGAACAAAAGAAGAGCTGATGGTTTCAATTTCACCTTGAAACATCAACACTTCGCAAAATCGCCGTCAGAATGCCGCAGTTTTCTGGTTATTCCAGCTCAACATGCTTTCTGGAATAGTGTTCCTAAGACGCCCGCATAGTTCTTCGAGCCATATACAGTGTTCCACCTGGTTGTACACTAACAGATTCTTTGTATCCGTAATTAACGCGAGCTTCAGCGCGGGTTTCCACAGCAAGATGGCGATAAGATAAGCAAGTCGCACGTGCAGCTGTGGCTGGCCATTGCGAGCAGTGGCTGAGATTCCAGACACGTGCCGTGAGTGGGAAATCAGCCTCAGCCACACATGCAGCCTCACCTCGTAGGGATTCATGGGCTGCCTTAACGGCTTCCGACCGAACATCTCGACCCCGCCGTAGACTTCAATCCACACGTGTGGTTTATTCCCGTCGGTAAGCCCACACCGAACACCCTGCAACCTCGAACATCACGTACCCACCCCACGACTTGTCGTCTCAGCAAAATAGCACCGTCAAAGCGGGAGAACCTCCCCACCCACCTCTCGGCGTGAATCGGTCTTGGCCCAAGTCAGAACGTTACATCATGATGCCATGCCTCCCACCCCTGGGACCCTGTCGCTCACTCCCACTCTCTCCAACTCCAAAGGACCGCTAGCTCTTCCAGCAACAGGGCGGACAAGAGCAAAAGCCCGCTAATAGAGCAAAGCAAAGCGCGAAGGGGGTCCCGCAACCCGGCGACCGCAGAAAAAAAAAAACATCCCCAAGGGCCCAAGGGTCCTTTCTTTTGCGGAACACGAGGTGATCGGCAGGAAAAGCCAGGAAAAGGGTCCTGAGCCGTCGGCCGGGAATTGTGAAGGCAGTGGCGATGGTCTTGTGTCCGTATCCCTAGTCGGGAGGTGTTGCGGCGGTCAATGGCTCTACTTCTGGTAAAAACCGTTCAACGAAAACGTGCAGAGACAGAATCAACCTAACCGGCGTCTTCGGGCCCGATGCATCGCGATGGCCGGGGGTAGGGGATGCTCTTCGTCGCCGTGGTGATCTACAACTTTCGTCCCATTACGGAGGGATCCCTTTCGAATCACCCATTCTTCCGTCAGAACCCCCCTCCCCTCCCAACTCAAATCCGATGTCGCCATTGCGCCTACGGACGATTACGACGACTCTGTGTGTGCCTCACTAACCTTTACTTCCATCAAGAAACTTTATGACCGACCACCCACACCCTCCGCGGAGGAGACACCAAGCGAGCCAACACAGGGGGCTCACTCCTCCATTGGGATGACAGATTCAAAACACCACCACCCGCAACCTCCGCGATGGGGAAGGGTTGACTGAACATTGCAGATCTCAATTCAAAGTCGTATATCCAGAATACTTGCATGGCATCCCGAATATGGCATCCAGAATGTGGCGTACTCCAACTTGCAGGGCAACCCAACAGCATCGCAATTACCACCTTCTCCTCTCCCTTCCACGTAACTTCAGGGGAAATTTGAACGCTGCCACGATAATCCCCGGGGAGGAAGAAGCCTAAAGTGTTCTATGTTTGGAACATGCCCCAGGAATCCCAGAATCCCACTGTAGCACTGCAAGCGGCTCACCGTGAAGCTTCCCCTCCCTCGGTGCTTGACTCGGAACCGGGACCAACAGCGCACAGTGGCCCGATTGCCCCAGGTGCCATGAGCCGGGAGACTCACCCCCAACCGGACCAGAGTACCGGCTAGTGGCAGTGTGAACGGTTCCGTCGTTCATCGGGAACGGCATGCGGCTGATGGAAAAAACACACAAGTCTGCTCGCGTCATTGGACCCCTCGAAATCGCTAGTAATCTTTCTGTACGCGAAATGTAGCACGAGCACTGCGTATACGATGCCGTTCTTTGTCGAATTCTGGCGTAGCTTGACCGCCGGGCTAAGCGACATCAGCTCTGACGTTGGGATCCTGAAATCACTTTCTCGATGCAGCGACGGTGGGAATCAAGGTTCAGCAGCACGATGCCCAGGAATGGCTTTTCATATTCGAGCATTCAAGCTCCATCCACAACCTCTTCGCCCGAGCTGTCTCTGTGTCCCCCTCTACCTGTCTCACTCGCCCCATTCCATTTCGGGGTCTCCTGAACCGTGGTATCATCCTCCCTTCCAGACCAGTGTGCCTTTGTCTTTGTTCCTCTTCCACTCGTCCCGTCCCCTCACTTTTGTCTTTGCCAGCTGATTAATGATGTCTCGTAACAATGAGAAGAGGCCATCGTGTGAGGAGTATCGCGTACTCTCGGAAAATGAGAGCTGCCGAACCAAAACTCGCAGAACAAGCAGGAAATGGAGACCCGGAGGTAGCGATCGTATTAGGAAAACAAGCGTGGGAATCTCATGCGAATGAATCCAACCCCGTGGTGTAGATCTTGGGACGGCCTCTCTGTATGGTATCGTCCCACCCGATAAAGCATGCCTTGAAACGCCGATTGATGCAATGTGACTGACAATGGAAAGACGACAAGAAATACCACCATCGCTAGCGACCGTGTGCTGCCTAGGGAGGCATCGTACAACGTGAACAGTGTAAGGAAATCGTGTCGGTTGGTTTCGGAGGGAGCGATCGAAAAGCCCATCCTGCAGGCGGTGGCCGTGTTCGACCTCGATCGCCGTGTAGTGTGTCATGGTGTGATGGTTTCTTAATCGGGGTTGGCAATGTAAAGACGGCCTCCGGTGAGCGTCTTTGTGCGGTCGTCGACGCTGCCTCTCCTGCGGAGATCGTCAGCGCCCTTGACGCTCTTCTCGCGGGTGACGGTCGAGTGCATGAGCGAGTTGCTGGCCAGGCGAGCGGCACCGCCCAGGTCGCCAATGACATCGGCCCTCTCGGCGCTGCTGCCAGATGATCCAGTCGTCATGGCTTTGCCACTCGCGTTGTCGCCCAGAGTCTCCTCCTGCTTGTCCTCGACAAGGCTGCCTGACCTCTCGGGAGTGTCGCCCGGGCTCCATCTGCGGCCGCTGCCGCTGCCCAAACCGCCAGATGACCTGTAGCCAGGACCGCGACGGCTCGCCGTGCTGCTGCGGCCGCTGCTACCGGTCCGTCTGTGGTGCAGGCGAGGGTCGTCGTCGTCGCTGCTCTCGGCCTCGACCTCGGTGGCGGAGAGACGCATGGGCACGCCGCCAACGCCAAAGTGGTGGTCACCGGGGGCGTAACCGACGACGCCAGGCTTCCCGTGGTGGCGGATCTTGGCTGCGACCTTGCCCGTAGCAGAGATGCCAGTGGTGGTCCTGCCGCTGGGAGCAGAGAGGCCGGAAGAGGCGCGCTGGCCGCCGATGACCTCGAGGGTAGCACGCATCTTGGCAGCGCGCTGCTGTGCTTGCAGTCGTGGATCTTCATATTGAGCGCGGTCGCACCAGACGGTGGCCTTTTGCTTGCGGAGAAGGGCGACGTATCCAGTGGGCCGAATGCTGCCACCAGATCGAGACGAGGTAGAGCGACGGAGGTCGGTGGTGGGCGAGGTGCGATAGGCCGCAGGTGGTGGTATGCTGGACGATGTGCTGAAGGTATTGACCGAAGGAGAACGTCGTGTATGCTGATGAGGGTTGTGTGCCAAGTGCATCGGCGTCGGGCTCTGGAGAGAAACTGGGAACGTATTGGAGGAAGTCGTTCGTGTGCGAGAGTGCGAGTATACGGCGGACGGGTCCATATGATACTGTCGCCTGCTCACCGAAGGATCCAACATGGCCTCGGTATGTGACTCTCGCTCTTGTGCGAGGAGAGGAGAGTAAAAAATATCGTCTTGTTTGGAGGTTATCGCAGGTCAGACAGACCAAGCGACGGGCGAGCTAGCAGGCAGAATCAATGCTGTGCGGCTGCCGCTCTCGCTAATGAGGTATTGGTTGGTCGTCTTCCTCCCGGGTCGACTCTTCTCAGGTATTGGCCTGCTATGTGAAGAGCCGATGGCGTAGATGGGTGGAAGTGGGTGGGAGGAAGAGGTGTGTGTGGTGGTGGTGAAGGTTGTGACGAGAGGAAGGAGGGACGAGAAGCAGAGAATGAAAGCGGCCAGAACGAGCTTCTAATATTATTTGTTAGGCTCAGGCTCAGGCTCAGGCTCAGGCTCAGGCCCAGGACCAGGACCACACTGGCTGGGGTACTTGCGATTAGGTACCTTGGCCACCGCCGTAGGGCAGAGCACGGAGGGGTACAAGTACCTACCTAGGGATGTACCTGGGGAGATGCCAAAGGTACCCGTGGAGCGTGGGCCTCAGTTGGGGACCGGATAGGCGCTTTCGGGTTCGGGGCTTCAGGCTTCAGGCGAGCAAGTTCTCCATCCGTCGGAGCTGGCGGGAGACGTAATTGATTGCTTGCTCCGTGGACGGATGGCCGAGGCGAGACGAAACGGCAGATTGATGGAATGAGATGAGTACTTCGGAAGAGGAATTGGAGATGCGGTATTGCCCGGTGTAATTTTGGCGGTCCAGGGCAGCAGCGTACGTACCGAGACACGTGTACTCTGTTCAGCTTCACGACCACAGAGAGCGATTTGAAGACTCTCGTCTGCTCTGCTTTTCCAGCCGTACACTTATTGATTGCAAACGGTTTGTACTCTCAGTGCTCTCAGGGCAGCCGCTGTGGTGCAGCGTGGTGCACCACTAATTATGCAGTACCTTAGGTGCAGATACCCAGCCGCCGCACCACCGAGAGGTAGGCAGGTATCGTGAACAGGTATTCGAGGCGGGGTCCCTGTCACTTGTATCTCACCCTCCGTGCAGCGCCCAGTGAGCAGTAAGAGTGGGAGGGGAGTGGGAGGGGCCCGGTGGAGGAGCGTGGTCGGTAAAGCCGAAGCCTTCAACACGGGACGGTAAGAGCACACTACGCAGTACGGATAGTTGGACAAGGACAGGCTAAGCCAAGCCAAGCCACGCCTGAGAGGGAGCCGGCAGGGCGGTTTCTATTTCCCTCGGAGCCGTCTGCTGGGTCTAATGGCGATAGTATCGGCCTTGTGTGCTCTCTAGATGGACGGTATACGAGGAGACGCTCTTTGTGGCTTTCGTATAGAGGGATGAAGCCTCTGCGGAACGACTTGTTCGATAGTGGCAGACAACGGCGGCGGCTGTACGGACAGGAAATCCTCGAGGGATAGGGACAGGATGGGAATGGGATCTGATCTAGTTGTTTATTGTTTGTTGTGTTTTGGTTCTGGCGTTGGTAATGGTGTTGCTGCAAGATAAGGTACGACAGAAGGCACCACAAAAAACAGGAGAGACACGCACAAAGACACTAGGCCTCGGATAAGCAGTCGGACTCGTTAGTTGACTGCAGGTGTCCAGGGTATGCTGAGAGCAAGCGAGGGAGGAAATGACTCCAGAGACGACGAACAAGACGACATCAAGTACGGAGCACCTCTCAACCACGACCAGGACCACGACCAGGACCACGACCAGGACCACGACGCCAAGCTCGACGTGACAGAGTGACAAGCCCCCCGGTCCAACGTTGCATGCGCCCGGGGCAGCTCTTGTGCCTAGTGTCCCCATATTCTTTTCGTCTTCTGCTCCCAGTCCGGCATGGTCGACAACTCACTCACACTAAGAACATGGCATTCTCAGGCGCCCTCGCTGCAATATCCCGTATCTCTCATCCCGGCCTCTGTCTCTGTCTCTGTCCCTGTCTCTGCCTCCGTCTCTGTGCCTGTATCCGTATCTACTACTGTAGTGAGGTCCCACCGATACGCGATCAACTTGTGCTCGGTCTCGTCTCCTCCATTGGCTCTGCCCTGCCGACCCTCTCCGGTCCACCGTCTGCGGCCATTCTGCTGGCTGAGTCCTGTTGATCGACGTGATTGGTTGCCCTCTTTCGTGGTCTGTCACCCTGGCCTTCAGTTGTCGCGTCGCCGCTGCGTACTCTCACCACTTGGTTGACACTGGGAATGGAATCACTCGCAGCCTGCCTGCAATGGCCCACCCCAGATGCTTCGATTGATAAGGTACAGAATTAGGAGACGACAGACGTGAGATAGATACCCGTCTATTCCCGGGCCTTTGGACACTCTTCTCCATGCCTGTTGCTCGCACTCTGTGCTTTTACCATCCCTCGACCGGTTCTGGTAATCGTGCCCAGTTCTGCCGTGACTGACTGCATGTGTTCAACCAAGGCAGAATCAACTTTTGCTTCTCGTGCTGTAGATCTCGATGGTGATGATCCGCCGAGGAACCCCCACCCGTCCCGTCCGTCCACTCTGCCATTGTGCCTACGTTGTGCCTACTACGACACTACTGTATACTAATTACATGCCCTCATCATCCATGGATGGAATCAGCTCGGAGCAGGCTTTCGCAAACGAAGCCAGCCCAGGACCACCAGCACCATCAAAAAGAACCAGGCGACGCTTCACGCTACGGCAACGCTAGAAAGACGGAACCACCACCCCTCCCCTCCCCTCCACTCGCCCGCCGACGCGGGACGTCGCGAGAATCCCACTCAAGCAGGACCAGAGACGCAAGACAGACCTGATGTAATGGGCTGCCCAGCATTCTGCTCTGCTTGGCTGTCCTGCTTGCGAAAAGTCCATGATTGATCTTCAACGCCTCTGTATCCGTACCACCCACGGAGCAGATCCCATGTTGCCATGTAACAGTAACGCGTCGATGATCATCCCCCGGGTCCTCTTTGGAACAGGCCCACGAGTTTGCATCATCTCGTGTCCATCACTAACTATTCCTGTTCCTGTTCCTGGTTTTTCTATCCGTACCCTGTTCCTGTTGCCCCCCCCTGGCCTCTCTCGCATTATCATCCATCCTCGCCGCCTTTGCCATTGCCCTGTTTTGGACCAGCCCGCGAAAGATCAGATCGATGTCTTTGATTCAGTGTATCTCAAACTACTGGTCACGGCTAGTTTACCGACACTTGCCCCTCGAATCCTTCAGTGACACCAACCAATTCGTGTGCTCATCCACGGCGCACTTGTAACGATGATGTGAGACGCATCAATGGCCTGTCTGTCTGTCCCTGTCTGTCCACTTAACTCCTGGTCAATGGCCTACCATACGCCGTACGGAGTAGTAGTGTAAAAAAGACGAAGGATGGATGGATCCGTGTTGGCTCTTTTCCTGGGCGAAATTACAAAGGGTCCAACATCCACAGCTTACAGTAATACTATGTAGGTGCATATTGTGACAGCTGACGGCCCTTTTCCTCACCTCACCTCGCATCACATCACCACACCTCAGATCATCTCGTCTTTCGCACGTGGGGGGAGCATGAGCATTCCACTCCCATCCTTTCCGCAGATGCAGCGCCCATGCATGCCAATGCCCAACGTGACAATCGCCATCACAACCCCAGCCAAACATTGCCGTCCTCTGAGTCGTCTCTTCTGCATCGGACACTTTGTTGCGCAGAGCCATCTCGAAACGGCGCAGCATGGCATGGCATTGACCCGGCATGGGCTATTGCAGTAAGGCCGACGACATGGGACCACGACAGCCTCAGCCCATGCCAACATTGCATTCGACTGCCTCGCCTTACGTGCATGCCTCCACGTCCCAACCCAGGCAGAATCCCAATCCCAATCCCAACTCCAGAGAGCTTTACCATGTATGTAGTCCACAGGTCAGCCGCCATCACGTCCGCCACTGAGTGTCCATTCATTCCATTCCTTCGCCAGGTCCCGCACGTGTGGATATTCACCCTACGGCGAGAGTCCGACTTGCCAAGATACGCAGTACTAGTAGTATAGCATCCGTAAGACCAACGTCAACCTGACAGTCGCAGGTGGATACAACGCCCCGGTGCCGAAGAGGCTTCGGAGGCGAACTTCTCGCAAGAAACCTCTTCATCCAAGTCGCCTCCCGCAAGAACCCTCACCCACCCGACGCTCGCCAAGAGATCATGGACCCCCCCACGAGCCGGCCGTCCTCCGAGATGTTTGTGATGCGTCTCTTGGCTGGCCCGCCGACTCGAGTCCCACATCGACGCAGAGAATCGCTCGCCGTGCTGTGCCGTCATCTAATCAAGCTGTTTCCTGTTTTTTTCTCCCCTGCATGTGTGGTTTCTATGAGGATCATGATATCAACACCATCCGCGTCTGACGTGTGAAGACGGCCCTGTTCAAGAAACCATTTCCAAGGAAAATTATCAATATCGCCGCTCTCAAGACTGCCGTCATCCCAACCCACCAGCTCCAGCAAAGCGCAGCACAGCAACTCGGCCTGTCCACATTTTTCAACATGTCCTTCGACCCCAGTTCGGAACCAGAGTTATCTCGCGGCGGGGGAACCACACAAAACCGACTATGCGAAAGAGAAAGGGCAAAAGGCAAAGCAACCGTCAACCGACTGGGTTCGAATCCCGGTCGATTCTGTTTGGCCGGTTCGCGTAAGATGCATCCCAGATAACCAACACTCCGAAACGCAACGCAACGCAACCCCGGTTCGCAATTCCTGATTCCCGATGCCACGCGGAAGCGAGAGACACGCACGAAGCTCTCGATGCAGTACAGTAATTGGGTAACTAATTAGCTATGCGCTGTCGTCGGTCGTCACCATCACGCACAGAAAGAAGACGGGACGGCCGAAAACCACCATTCGTGCAACCCCCTTTGATGGCGTTTGCATCTTCGCGCCTTTGCCTTTGGAATGCTCAAGGTGATGAGGTCGAGACAAGGGCGGGAAAACTTGGCTTCTGCCGAAACCACGCCTCCCCTTCTCAGTCACCTCTGCTTCATCTACATGACTCTCGTCCAAACTTTGCTGCCCTTGCTTGCTTACTTCTACTTCGTACAGCCCACGGGTAAACATGCCAGGAAGAAGAAAAAAACCTGCTGAAATCAGGAAGCGAGTCTGACGAGGTGTTCATGTTACATCTGAAGCACGCCAGCGGCACCGTCCTCTCTACAACGTTGTTCAGGGCAGATTCACCCGTGATGTCCTACTTCATGCCACCATCTGCCTCTTCCCTGCTCCCCGTCAACCACACGGATCGAAACTCGGGGCGTTGATGTGACTGTGCCACACACAGAAACCCCCCCAGCCTCTCTCCTTCATTGCCAGCCCGAGCCGTTTCGCAGTGACAAGCCCTTCGGGAGGCATCAGACCGATACAGACATACCGCCAGTACGTGCGCGCACCTCTGCGTGCGTGGCACCGCATGGGGATCGCGTTTCACAGACGGCGACGATCCGGCCTTCGTGCTGGGTGGCACCAAAGGCCCATCACCTGCAGGAAGGGTGATGGCTGCGTTTGCGACTGCGATCGGAACTTGTTCGTCTGGCAAATGTGTGTCGTTTTTTTATTTTATTTTATTTTTGCAGTGTGGCACGGTCTGGCGGGTGAAAACCTGGGGAAACGGAAACCCATGAGAGAGAACAGACCAGATGTGCATTTTGCCATGTCCTGGATCCATGCGATTCCTATTCCTGCAAGCACTATGTAGGCCCCGTCTACGCCATGCCTCCATCGTGAGCTCTCAAGAGCTGGCATATGGCGTGAGACACTCGACTCTCTCTCTCCGCAACCGCATGCAGCACAAGACGACCCGACATGTCTGATCAGCACCCATCTCCCCGTGGAGATTTGACGCCACGATAACCATGGCATTCATTCCCTTCCACCTCCCCCTCCCTCTCCCCCTCCCCCTCAGACCCCGGCTGCATTCCTGGCCCTGTCGACTGCGCTATCCAGATTGGGGGCCGGTACCAGCAACCCACCGGTCTACCTCGTTTGACGGCTCGTGAGGGTCTCACTGGGGTCCGGAGACATGGAGAGAAATGTCTGCCCAGAGACCTGTTGCTGCATGGTATGACTTCGAGGAGTGGGCAAGGCCGACGCCTGCGATAGGATGCCCCTGGACCTCGCCGCCTGCGCCACGGAAGCGAGGTTCTTTGGCGTGTGAGGGTTTTCTCCATGTGTGTTGGACTGCTTACACCGTACCGCATCGTGACCACGCGTGTGAACCGCATCGCTGGTCCAGTGCCTGCGTACACCATCGTTGCTCCTCCCACTAGCCATACGCCATACGAAGAGACGTCGTATTACCGATAACCCTAACCAGCGCGGCTGTTTTTTTCGCTCCATTTGCTGGGAACTAGGTACACCAAGTCCAGTCTTCACGTCATTGACCATCGCAAAAAGCCTCACTCTAGACCGAGCGGTGAGAACTTCTTCCAGTCAGGCTGCCCCCTCCGACGCCCATCCCGCGTCCGCCACCATGTAGGCGCGCTACATCCCACCTCGCCCTCATGTAGCGCCTGCGATGTGCTGCCACGAGAAGCTCCCGTGGGCTGAAGAGGCTGCCGCATGTCTCGGTGGCGGAACAACACCACACCACACACCCAGCACCGCACCCACCCCCCACGAAGCATCTGGCGTTTGGCGACGCCAGGCGGTAGAGGCGGCCCAATCATACTCACCTGGCCAGCCTCGTTGCGCTCCGGACGAGACAAGCTTACCTGACGATGGCACATTGCCGGGGCAAGGGTCGCCAAGCATGATGTGGTGGTCGTGGTGATGTACGGATACTCGTAGTGTGGTTCAGGACGTGCGGGCTCTGTCTTGTCCGTGAGCCACTCGTTTCCCTAGTTTTGCAAAAGGCATCAGGCGCACGGGGGGGTTGGTTGGTCATCGAGTCGAGTCGAGCTCTCTGACCGCGTTGCTCCTTGTCGTCCAACCCGCAGCCAAGTCCAGCCCAGGGCTTGTCCGCGTCTTGGGGCGAGGTAATAGCTCACGGGCACGACGCGGGGGTGGAGTGAGTTCAGGTGCATACTATACATCAATAGTATCTGTCTACAACCCCATCGGAGTATAACTTAGTCCACGAAAGCATCCGGCCAAGGTCAATGGTTCGCGGAGCTAGCAGCGGCATCCCCATCTGCCGGGCGAGCCAAGGTGCACGGCAGACACTTCGGCGACGAGTTATCTGCTCTCTGGTGATTAACCCGGCACAAGCCAAGCTACCGTTGCCTTTGCTGGTGGCTAATGTTTGCCCATTGGGGAAACGCACCTCACCTTTCAGCTAGACGACTTTGTGCTTCTTGCCGGGATCGTGATCCTTGTCTATCAATCAGATGCCATCACGAAGTTTGGGGATGCGACGGCGTCAGCGTTGGCGAGAGTGTCGACGTCGTTATCGTTGTGTGACAGGCCACCCATTTCCATCTCCATCCCGCTCCATGCTACTCGGTGATGCCAAATCTCTCACGATGCGACGACGCGCTGATCTCACTACTTGAAATAGTACTACGTAGAGATGAACACCCTCGAGATAGGGACCATCCCCGCGTCCATCGTTGAAGGGGGGGCATGGCGAACCAGCACGTCATGGTATCGTCAAAAGAGCCATACTTGCAATGGCACCTCGTTATCACTTCTCTGCCCCGTTCCCTGGCGAGAACTCATACATAGTAGGTATTATATTACCACAAAAGTAGCACACCTTGGAACCCATAACCCTGACAACCGCCCCCCCTCCCGGTCCTATATCGATGCGCGGTATAGCCCCAGACCGGCACGCCACGGACAAGACACCATCGTCTCGGCGCCTACCGACGCGACTCGAGTCCCTCCGTCGTCCGTCTGTTCGCAAGCGGCCATTGACGTCCGTCCTCACTCGGGTGGGCAGGGATACCGCTCCAATCCTGTTTCCTCCCCGCAGCCGCTTTCGTTGAAGGTATGGATACAGGTGAGCAATTATCGTGACAATTTGCAAAACAGATTCAGCATGATTGCTCGGACACGTTCCGCCGCCTCTCTGTTCTCTCCCTCTCTCCATCGCACGGCCGAGTCAGGCAAGATCGTCGTCGGCGCAATCAGCAAAGACTAAAAAATAAAAAGCGACTGAGCGCACCGGATATCGTGGCAACCCTCTTCTGACAGCCAACCGGCCCGGCGCCACGACTCTCTTGTTCGTTCCAGAGGGCTGGGATTCAGGATCGCCGCGAGACCGGTGCGGGTATGCGCAATGCGACCCCAACGCACCCGTGTCGGCCGGCCGTTCTTCTCGACTTGCTGC
This sequence comes from Colletotrichum lindemuthianum, assembly GCA_001693025.2. NCBI lineage: Eukaryota > Fungi > Ascomycota > Sordariomycetes > Glomerellales > Glomerellaceae > Colletotrichum > Colletotrichum lindemuthianum. The sequence goes on from MASP02000387.1 coordinate 32,715, forward strand.
TGCACCAAAGCATTCCGTGGAGACTTGCGCGCTTCTTCCCCCGGTCCTGGGCGTTTTCTTTTTTTCCCCACGACAGCATCCGGGTGGACCGGACCACGCTCGGAAGCAGACGGACTGCAGCGGCTGGGCTGTCAGGACGGAGACCGGAGGACGCGCAGCCTCGTTTGTTTGTGGTGCTTTGCGGGAGAACAGACTGGTTGGGGTCATGGGGAGACACCCCCTTGAAGCAGTTTGCGCACGCGCTGGTGTGATATCGTAGGCTAAAGGCAGTAGGCAGTGTCCGTACAGACTTGGCCGTGAGGGTGAATGCGAGTGTGGTGATGCTGACTGGCGCCGTCGGACCCCTGCGGAACAACGTCACTGTTGGACTGGCGATACTACTCAGCACCTCTGTGTACAGCAATTTACTAGTTACACGATGGAGTGCTCCGTGTTCCGACTGTCCATCTGGGGGTTCCAAGGCCTGCAAGCCGGCTGTCCTGGCTTATTCTCCGGCAAGGGAGGGAATCGATACCACGCAGAAGATGCGACCTTGAGATGGAACCATGCAGAGAGCTTGCTCGCCCCTCCTCACGAGTAGGACACGGCAAAAAGACACCGGCCGGCGGTGATGGGACGTCTGCCCGGGCTTCAAGACCCGTGTCGACGTGCCATCTGTGCCCTCGATCCAACCTCGCGGTCCCGGACCTCGCTACTGTAGCAAGCCCACGCCCCCTGGTCCCCCTCCTCGTGGCCGGAAAGCGATCAGACATTCGGTCGCCTTCGAAAGAACGAACGCGCCGACATACCACGGTAGGTGGTATCCCCGCCGGCACCGCGGGAGAGGAGAAGCTCATGTGAGCTTGGATGTCTAGAGTTGGACAGGGTATGCTGACGTGCAGCGGACCAGGGGTCGTTGTTCACGAAATTGTAGTCGTAGCGTGGGAACTGGAACACCACGATACATACATACGTAGTACACAGTAGTAACTCACCGTAGCAGCTCACCGCAATCAGAAACGGTGGGCGTCGTACTCGTGGCCCTGCATCGCGAGAGAAGCTTGCTCTGGCTTCATGCGCTCGCGTTCTCGGTCCTCGGCGGCCATGGCTGAATGCAGATGGGTTCTATGGAGCACCGCCGGCAAGGTCTCGAGGGGGGTGGATGGGTTCGGTGAGACTTGGGTGGATGCGGACTCGCAGCGTTACATTCGTCTGTCGCGACCATGCAGAACCACGCAAAGCTCCCCCGCACTAGGCTGGAAAATCTGCGAATAGCTTCGCCTTTTCCTCGCGACCTTGCGACCATGCGACCACACTCTCGCGTAGTATACTCTACTAAGCCAGAAACGCATGCAGCCCGTGCCCGATCCGTCCGTCGGCATGCAGCACCTAAGCCAGTTTCTCACCATCGTCCCTCCTGGGCCAAACACACAGAACCTAATATTGCACACGAGTTACCGACGGACGACCACGTCCAGAGCAGGGTAAGCCTGCGGGAGATAAAAACCACACGCTGGTCCACAACGGGTTCCCCTGCCATCTCCTCTTGCGAAGCTATGCCAAAAAGGCGCGCCGGCGACGCTGGGGAGAGCCTCCTGGCCTGGCTTCGTCTGTTCAGCTACTCGGACACCGCCCGATGAGCCATCTAGATTCCGATCTCGTCGACGAAACTGCCTACTATGTATAGATGTGTCCCACACGCCCGGTGAAGGGCCCCGGAGGTGCGGAGCCGAAGATACTGAATGCTCGTCTCGGCCGCGGACCGAGATTGAACCCCTGGGTTGTCTCTCACGACGACGCCCTTCTTTCGTAAACATGCCGTGTAAATACTTGGAATTGAGACACACAAGGGCAGACTGGACGACGTCAGTAGAATAACACCATGCGTGCAGCAGTGAGGTGTCAGCGGTGGTTCTTGATTATTCACGACCGTCGACGACAACGACGAAGCAAACCACCCCAGCACCTTTTTGCCAATCTCCCGGCGGGCGTTTGTGGACTCCGAATGACATTAGCTCAATCTGACCAGCTCCGGAAGTTTCTGGGCGAACCCCGTTTCGGTGGGTTTAGAATATCCATCACTAATTTGGTCCAAGGGTCTTGTTGACGATTGCTTCACGTTCCAAACCCTTCCATTCCGGAGGAAACCCTCCTGCTCATCCCTTGTCATTTACACACTTTGTTGGTGAGTACGCAATGTTTCAGGCTTTATCCGCGGCATCCGGTCACAACACCATTCTAGCTTGATGATTTCAACAATGGCACCGATGCCAGGGCCTCGCGTATGCTTCCGGCATCACGACATTATCGAGTAGAAGCTTGATGCCCAAGGAGTATTACTGACTACCACCGAAACGCTGGTCCCGATGCCCTCGCATGCTGACTGCGACTGATGGGACGTCTCGCTGCCATGTGAGATGGGCCGAAGATTCAAGACGCGCCGCAACGAACCCGGCCATCTGATGGACTGGCTTTCGTGACGTTGAAGCTGACGTGCCACTGTTGACGACGCAAAACCATACTGCGTACACGGTTTCGCTCTCTCGCCGCCACGCGAACCGTCTCATGTTTTGAAGAAGCGTACGCCGTCGCCGAACATGGTGTGCGACGTCTCGCCCGGGATCCCCTCCGAACCACCTCTCCGCTCCGGTACGCACCCCCCGCCGACACCTCGTCCAGTCCCCGCAGCCACCTCGGCGCCGCGTCCCGGTCTCCGTCGCCGCTGGGCGGCAAACTGACGGCGAGCTTGTGGGCCATGGCCTCGGGCACGCGGCGGAGAACGTTCTTCGGCACCGACAGCCAGCGCCGCTCGTAAAAGACGTCCGTCTCGAGCCAGAGGTTGACCGCCACGAGGTCCGGCGTGTCCAGCATCCTCAACACCTTGCTCCACGAGTCCACCCACTGCTCAAACGTCCTGCTCTCGCCCGGCTGCCGTCGAAAGGACAGGTTCACGCGCCGGAAGGGATGCGAAGCAGACCCCCGACGCCTGCTGAACAGACTACACGCCAGCGCCACGTCCGTGACGGTAAACGTGAGAGACTTGTAGATCGAGGCGGCGCATTCGTGATACCTGCATCCGTCCACACACACACGCACACACGTCAGCTGCTGTACTCACTCCATCCGTCGTCCCCCCCGGATCGCTTCTGCACAAAGCAAAAAGCTTCAACTCACATCCTCTTACACACCCTCATCATGGGCAGAAACGCCGTCCACGTGTCGACCTTGATGCACGAACAGCCCCTCGCGATGTCCTTCCAGATCAGACTCTCCTCCCGCACCTCCTCGCACTTCCAGTGGTCGCACCAGCTCGATATCTCCCGCATCATCCACAGCGGCCGGCCGCCCCGCGCATCAGGCGCCATCCACATCGACTCCCACGGCTCCTCCTCCCCCCCGCCAGCGGCCGCCGCGTCCCCCCGTCGGTGCAGCAAACACCGCGAGTGCGCGAGCCCGACCTGCGTGCGGAAAACGTGCTGCCCGAACCCCGAGGCGCGCCAGAGCTCGCGGTACACCATTTCGCGCAGTTCCTCGGGGAGCGTGAAGAAGCCCGCCTGCAGCTGGTCGTGTACCGGAACCGTCGACGCGGGCGATGTCGTGCCGCCGCCGTCGTCGTGGTGGTGCTGAACTTGGCCCCAGTGTGCGGCGTCAAACGGGACGACGCTGCCGGCTCCGGGCGATGGGAGCATCACCGAGGACTCGCTGTCGCTGAGGAACTTGGCCCGCACGCCCACGGCCGCCTTCACGTTGCCACCGTCGTCTTGCACCCGTCTCCTCCTGCCGGTGAGCCGTCGGACGAAAGACGCCGTTTTCCTCGTCAGCGAGCGGACGCCCAAGCGGCGACTCTGTTCGTCCTTCATCTCGGTAAAGCGAACTAAAACCAGGCGAATATGACACGCTCACGGCGAAGCAACAAACACGGGGAAGAGGCCACCATGAAGGTAGCAGATAAATTGATGGAAAGGAGAAGGGAAAGGTCACCGGAAAGTCAGCAGCCAAAACGCTCCCAAACGAGGGGTGACGGGAAGAGAGATCCAACACATGCATGGGATACAAGAGGTGGCCGTGCCAGCCCAGCAGACGGGTAATTGAACCAAGCCACGGGTGGATGAGAAAGAACCAAGACCCAGACCAAGACCCCCGATGACATATCCGCCCAACCAAAGGGGCTTGCAAGCAAACGGCCGGGGCACGCATCGAACCATGGTCTCTTTCTTGTCCACAGGGGGGGAGGGGGAGGAAACATGCGCCACTGGTCCGGATCTGGGGTGAGTGTTTGCTGCTGGGAAGACTACTTTGGGCTCGTTGCAGAGCTGGGTGAAGGAGATGAATGAGCATCAGGAACAGCAGGATGAATATACGTCGCAAAGCGTGTACCAAAGGGTGTACAAATTCAACTCGTTTGTGGGTATTATGAACAATGCCAACGCCAACATCCCATTCCCTCAAAAGCCCAACACGGTCATGTACCGCGTTCGTACGCCCGTCACACATCAAAGACGCGTCGTCCAAGAACATGGGACGTCGAAACGTCACACAACGCAGACGTCGTCGACGTGACGCATCAGTCCCCAACCGTCTACTTCTGCTCCTTCTTGCCACCGCCGAAAAGACCGCCGACATACCCGCCCGCGCCCTTGAGACCCTCGGTGGTCTTGCCCGCAACGGCCCTGCCGCCGTCGGCGACCCCGCCCGCCGCGGTGTTGACGGCGCCGGACCCAGGCACGGCGGTCGGGACGTAGCCGCCTTCGTCGTCCTTGCCCTGGCGCTCGGCGCGGTTCATGCCCTCCTTTGACGCCATGTCGCCGACGGGTTGCAGGAGTCCGCCCTGCCCGACCTGCCCGCCGACGAGGTTGTGCACGCCGTCCTGGAGGGTGTCGACCTGCTCGACGCCGGTGACCTTGGTCTTGTCGAGGGTATCTGCAAGCAAGCGAGAGAAACGTCAGCAATGGCGTCGGAGGCGGAGGCGGAGGAGGTTGGTGTCGGTCGAGGGAGATGCTACTTACCCTTGGTCGTGTAGCTGGCCTTGTTGTCCTTGGTGAACCACTTCAGGTACATGTCCTCGAGCCAGGGAACCCACTTCTCGTACTGCTCGTTGTAGGTCTGCTTTGTCCACTCCATGGTGATGTTTTGGCTACGATTCAAGAGGATTGGTTGGTGTGGTGTTGTTGTTGGTAGATATATCCGATAAGCAGGATCAACAAGAATCAAGACTGGGTATTCCAAACGCAAGGCAGTTCGCGAAGACGCCCGGCTTCGGGCTTCATATAACCCCTCCGCCCATGCTTCAGCCCAGCCGAGTCGAGGCACACACGTCGTCCATCCCTCCCCCACGCGTCTTTCGTCACTCGCCCATCGCTTCACCCAGGCGTGCGTGCGTGCGTGCGTGCGTGCGCGCGACATGTGTGGCTGACGATGTGAGGCGGTACGTCATACCGTCTGTACAGGAGGTTTCGCGGACAAATGCCATAGGCTGGCTGTGCTGTCAGGCAACATGGGAGGACCCCCGTCCGTACTCGGAAACATCCCTGCGCTGGTGGGTGGTGGGCATCATCGGATCAGCGGCGACAAATATCCTGGAAGTTGGCAGCCACACATTTACCTCGCTTGCACGCCACGATGTCAATGAGAGACTGCGAAATGATGCTTCGTGGTGGACAGGCAAGACAGGTAGAGATGCCTTGGATCTCCAACGTCGTGGTCCAGGCCGTTGCGTCTGCCTGGTGCCTACGGTGCTCGGCCACGTGGTGTACCCAAAGACGGGAGGGAAATACCTTGGACCAACGGCCTGGACAGAGAGAGAGAGAGAGAGAGAGAGAGATCAACTTTGGGGCCCCCCTGTCAACTACAGACCCGAGAGACACACAGAGAGCGCGCTAGCCACCACCCCCAAAAAGCTGGTTGAGATCTCGATTACGGGCGACGACGTCATCCCGTCGCTATGTGGGTCTGTGCTGAGCCGAGAGTGGAGACTGTCCGCCGGTCTGACATGGTCTGGTGGGTCCCGGCCCGGAGCCGAGGCCGTAAGCTCCTCTCCGCAACCATGGTGGCGGGCTGGGCTGTCAATCGGTGAAGTACCCCCTCTTGTAATCTTCCGCTTCTTGGGTATGTTGTTTCTCTGCGGCTCGATTTATTCATCTCCTATCTTCTATGAATATACTTACCCTGGCGGCGTCCAGCCCAGCTCATGCATCGGCCACTTCACCCAAGCCTTGTGCTCCTCATCGAGCAGGGCCCAGGCCTGCGACATGAGATGCGTCGCCCAGCCCTGCAGCCACCACTGGCTCTCGAGCTTGCTCAGAACGATGCAAAAGTGTGCATAGATGACGACGGCATGTTGGTACGCGGCCGGCGTTTTCAGCAAGGGCAGAAACTCCTCAAAGACAAAGTACTTCCAGATGAACATGTCCATTATGTCCATTCCGCCGGCTCCTTCGCGCGTGGCGAGCGATAGAGGATATCGCAGCTCGTCAATGGCCGAGTTGTAGATGCGGGAGAGGTCTCCGTCGTCGCAGTCGTTGCCGATGAGCTCCCGCAGGATTTCCAGCGCTTCCGGGTGCGTGTGGGGGTCCCTGCGCGCCGCGTGGAAGCGTTCCGTAGCGTAGGTGATGATGGGACTCAGCACACCGTCGTACGACCTCGAAGTGAGGAGTTTGATGAGCGAGCACGTCCCCGAGAGAAGAAACGTCCAGTCTGGGAAGGCAGATTCCCATACCACGACGGATTCTTTGAGGTAACGCCCGGAGGCGAGTGCTGCCGGTCCGTTAGTCCTGTGCTGGAGCTTGACAAATCGACGAGGACAAGGAAAGCTGGACTTACCAAAGAAAATGGTCAACAGCGAAAACAGGAACAGGTTCTCGGCGTTTTCCTCATCCAAACCACTCATCAGCTCCATGGCCTGGCGGCTCGCAACTCGGTGATAGGACAGGGCCTTGGCGACCAGAGCCTCTTTTCGCCCAGGCTGCTGATGAGCGAGATGCAGCGCCGAGATGGATAGCAGGGTACGCATGACATAGTCGCACCGCAACGCCAAACCCACCACCGACACCCTCCACATCTGGCGGACCAGGGGGTCCGTGGACAGGGTGAGATAGACAGACGTGGTGAAGTTATGCATCAGTTCCAAATCGACAAGATTGAGTTCCCGGTCCACCGGCGGCGTGGACGGGGTCGCTGTCGGCGTTGCTGTCGGCGAGGCCGCGCTATCGTCGGCGTCCTCGGCACTGCTGTGGAGAGTGATGCCCATACTCCGGGCCGGCGCTACGGGGTTGATCTTGAGAAAGTCGCAGACGACGAGGTGCCGGACACAATTGCGGCATGCTGGCTTGAGCTCATCGCACTAGGCCACGACAGGTGAGCTAGGATGTGCTGCGGGAGAATGGTCCGGCTCGATGAAAACACGAGGGGATCATGGGTCGAGATTGTCCGAGGACGAGACGGAAGCAGGGATGAGCGAGCGGCAAAGTCGAGACGAACCTTTATCTTGCGCTTCTTGCAGGTCTGACATCCCATCCTGGACTTCCGGTGCGGCTTTTTTCGGAGCCCTGCCAACTGCGACTTCGTCCATTGCGATGCTGCTGACAATGTCACATTCCATCTCCGGTGCATCAGGCAGCCTCCCGATATGCGGACGAGGGTTGGCTCGCTGATGAGATGTTGGGTTCAGACGTCGAGTGACTGGATAATGATCTCAGCATAGGCTTTTGGGCGCAGTTCTGAAAGCCCGGACCGCGGAGATATCTCGACTCCCGAGTGTTCGTCAACCAAGTCTTGGACCTTTGCTGTTGCTGTAGAACAACCGCCTCTTATCGTTAGCGGTATGGCCAAGTGTGATGATTGAGCAGCTCAGCGGTGTCGGTCACTGACTCACTACGAGGTGATTTCGTGACTGGATAACGGACCCCTCACCGCCGGACTTGCTCGTATTCTTCGGGTAGAGTCCGAGATCTCGGTCCACTAGCCGATCCCGGTCTTGAAAGTCCTTTCTATTGGAAGACTAATTACTTTCGCGCCCTGTGTCACGCCCAGCAGCATCATCCTCCAGGTATCGTCGTCCAGCAGCGCCCTCGTCCATCGTGTATTCCGTGCATCACCTGACGAACCGCTCGCCCCGGATGGACTTCAACCAGGAGCCAACCACGTTCCGGTTGACGTCCCCTCCCCTCGCCAACATGACCCGGCAGGCGTAGCCGGTGCCTCTCCGGATGCGTTCCTGTGCGCTAAGATTCTTGTTCATCTGATAGAACTCTAGGAAGATGGCTTTGACCGCGTCCAAAAAGGCCACACGGTCCGCATTCCTCTGCAAGGCATAGGCGCTGCCCTGCTCCAAGATCGCATTGATCGAGTTGGAAAATCCGCTTGGGATCGTGCAGGGAAAAGGACTTTTCCATACTCGTGAGGCCACATTGGACGACCTCACGAAAGTGTTGAAGTCTTCGGATTTGCCTTGCTCGACCAAGTGCTTGAAATCGTCAGGTCCGTCTTTGTGCTCGGAGAGGGACACGTGCAGGATAAACATCTTGTGCGGGTCCCGCATATTCATCGCCTCGTCGAAACCATCGAGCGGAAGGACGCCAGGGAACTTGTAGTCAGTGACAAGCACAACAATCGTCTGACTTCCGTCGGGGTGTTGCAGAGTGGCAATTGCCTGCCAGTCCGGAGCGAGCCTGACTTTGACGGGGTCGGTCTCGCCTTGGTCGTCGTCAGGATCGACAGTTGTGTCCCGGGAGACTTGGACGTGAGATTCCAGCTTAAGATGGCCCCGGTACCCTTGCTCGAGGAGTTGCAGTCCCAGCCGTTCAGTGAAGAACTGGATGGGCCGAGTGCAGTCGGCCTCGTTCGCGTGCGAGGCCACGGCGGGATCGGCGAGACCCAGTTGCGCCAGTTGGAGGGCCGGAAACTGATCGTTGTCGAGAAAATCGTCAGCCACGTCGGTGTAGTAGCCCGGCGTTTCCGGGTCGAGGACCCTGGGCGTCCCGCATCGCTGTGCTGAGTTGCTTGCCGAATGGAGGTGACCCGGTCCCTCGATCGGGACGTTGGGCAACGGATGGCTGTCCCGGATGAATCGAACCATGGGCGGTTGCACGTGGAGCGATACAGGCTCGGCCATCGGACTCCAAAACACCTGCGAGATGGCTGCTCTTGTGAACATGCGACGAGTGCTGGCCCACCAGGCGACGCCAGTCGCAAAATCTGCAGGAAACTTCCCTTGCCCACAACCGCAAAACACGCCCGACGTTCGTTCAGTCTTCCGCTTGAGATGGCGACATTCGTCTCCGTGCTTGCTATCTTGACAGCGTGTGGCAAAAACCGGAAGGACCTCCTTCCAGAGTTCCATCTCGTCATTGTCGACCTCAATGTAGACTGGGTCATGTTTCTCATTGAAATTTCGCAGCGACATTGGCAGACTTGCAGTACGTCGGTTCCCGGCCATGAACACCGCACTATCGAGCACCACCGTGTTCTGGCTCAGATCTATGCGTAAGTCGGCAATGAAGATGTACGCTCTCACGCCTTCTGGCGTTCTGAGGCCAAACATAGGAGTCCGACCCCTTGCGCGATTGTCCACGTGTTTCCGAATGAGCTTGCTGATGGTCTTTTTGAGACCAATTCGGCCGCGCGCCTGGGCAGTCGCGAGCGGTTGTGCATCGAGTGGTGACTGTGAAACGGCAGACAAATGCACCGCAAAGTTTCGCTCCCTCTCCGAGAGAGCCTGCGATAAGCATGCTTCCAGCCATTCGTCTCTATCGTCCGGGCGGAACCGAAGACGGGGGCACACTTCGTCGGTAAACCTGACGTAAGAAGCACTTAGCGACACGAGGTCGCCATCGAAGACACGGCTGTGGAGAATAGGATTCGGCACCGGGACATTCGACCATGCGGCAGCGTACAGGATGACGGCGGAACCTTCTGGAGACAAATCTAGCGTTTGGGGTTCAATTGGAACCGGGAAGTCAAGCTGCAAACTCTGGTTCGTGGCCGACAACAGGCATTTCAGAGGAGAACATTCCTCTCGTGACACCTTGCCTCCCCCCGAGATATTCACAGTGTACTCGAGCTCCAAAACACCACGGACCTCCGCAGCGATCATCGAGACAGGCGCCTCTGGGTCGCCGGACGCCTTCGGATCGCTGGCCTTTAGATCCTTCGCATCGAAACCAGCAATGGCGGGAGCCCGGGTCTGGTCGGGAGGATGTTGGCTGATCATCACACTCTCGTCTCTAATTCCCACTTGGCGAATCTCATGGTTCCCAAGGCTGAGGTACACGATGGCCTCATCTTCTAGCACATCAGATGGCACCATGACCGATATGGCCAGAGGTGCCTCGCTGCCTGCGGTATCGGGACCCTCCGACACTGTGACCTGGGAGGTAAAAGAGCCGCGGGGTCCGACCCGGCCTACTCGACCAAAGGTCATGATCAATATTGAGGCCGTGAAGGATGGCGGCTGAGTCTCATCCGAGGAATGATGCGGCACGGGAAGCGGTGTTTGGTGCACATCGCAACGGATCGAAGACTTGATCTGGTCCAATGTCCGACCCTCTAACAGTCTCCGGGGTACCGTAGTGGTGATGTACACTGGCTCAACAGCCCGGCCAGAGCTCATGTTTGTGGAGTGGACGTCAAGAAGGTGCATCCAGAGAGACAGTTGGCTTCCGGGCCGATACCCGAGCAGCCCCATGACCCGAGCCCAGTCGACCTCGACCCTAGTCTTGACCAATTTCAAGAATGCGGCAAAGTCAAGGTCAGGGCTGCCCCGCAACCGGATGTCGCTGCGTCTTGAGATATTGTCGGCGTGAATACGACGGAGTATGCGCGCCAGATAGCCAGGATCGTCAAACTTGACAGGGTGTAGGTAAGGGTTGGAGCGTTTCAACCCGGTAAGGTTCACAAGGGGTCTTTTCCAGCCACTCCTGATCCGTCGTGGGGTGCCTCCAGACTGCTGCGCCCCTCCCAAAGCCTCTGCTGGGAAATTGTCTCTCGGGTGTGCTTTGAGAGAACTGTTGCACCAGTAATCAACTGGTGTCAATCCCAACAGGAGGCTGGTGGTTGATGCGTCACCGGGAAGCAGCATCTCCAGCGGCGTCTGCGACGAAGGGGGAGCGACGAATGTCGTGTAGACGGTCGACCCGACCCTATTGTCCAGCAGAGGCGATGTGGCGGACAGGATTGGCAGCGCGCCACAGTCGTCCACCAGGGCGGATGTGTCGATGACGTGGAACGAACGGTTGTCGTTTCCCGGTGCCGGATAGTCTGTCTCAAGAACGATGGGATCCAAATGCGTGGTATCATGGTACCACCCAGATTCGGTGCTTCCGGTGACCCTTCGATGCTGTATGGCATGGCAAAAAGCCAGGGCATCTCCAACAAAGACCCTCACGACGAAGCCGCGGTCCTTTCGACGGATTGCCTCTGACCATGCCGCGAATTCCTTCTTGGCGTGTGACACGATCGAAGAAGGCTCCGGCGTATCAGCCATCCGGTTCTCGAGGGGGAGGTAGGGCAGGTACGCATGGAATGCGACCAAAGGATCCGAAGCGGGATTGAGGTCAAGGCTCGGATTGCGTGGAGCGAACATGGGATTGATTGCGGGCATGGATGGACTGGAGAGTGTGGTAATGGACTGCCTTGGGGCGATGCCAAAGATGTTGTTGGTTGTGCCGGTCTCCCAGTAGCGCAGGTGCCGTTGAACCTGGCCGGTGGTTGTGTCAACTGCCGCGTTGACGGGACTGGCAGCCGCGACAGCCGAATTGAGGAAGGACGAACTCGTCTGATTCCCTTGTCGCATTGTTTCGGCTTGTACGATGCAGGATTGGAAGGCGTCATACACCATATCACTCCCTCGAAGGTGGACGCCAACCGAGTGTGTGGACCAGAACTGCCACACCTCCCTAACCTTCCTCATGGAGCGGTCGTCCCAAAATGAGATGACAGCTCCGTACGGGCTCTGCATCCATGAATCTCGCGAAGCTGAGAGGTTTGCAAGCTTGATCGCTTGGTTGCACACACCGCTCGCTTGCTCGACCGAAAGCCTCAAGTCGTGATAGACCGCAAATATGTCGGCAGAAAAGCCACCGATGGGATCATCATTGGAATCATCGAGGATGAGTGAGATCAAGAGCAAGTTTCGAGCTCAAGTCGGAAGAAAGTCAGTCGAGTTTGGACAAAAGATTGAAAGAGAAGAAGAGACGACAACAGCAACAGGGTCGGTTCACGACGTGACGGAAGGGTCAACAGACGAAATTGGGAGAGACAACAACAAGATCGGGCCATGATGAGAGGAGGATAGACAAATGAAGTCGAGGCTACATGATTCTGAGTGAGGAGGAGACGGAGGAATCGAGGATGAGAAGATGGCCGATTGTGAGTTCACCGAGGAAGAGAGTAGGACAATCATGTTCGAGACTAAAGCATACCTAGGATTTCTGGCTGGAGGTCGCAACACGACACGTCAAGAGGGCGACCTGGTTTAGGGAAGGTGTTAGTGACTTTACCCCCAGAAGGCTCTTTCTGAATTGGTCACGTACTGTCCGCGTAGGCGGTGAATAGGAGGCTTCGTACGTCGCCACAGCCCAAAAGGAGCACTCGGGCAGCATCTTCAGGAGACAAAGGCTCTACAGGCAGAGGTAGAGCCTCTGTGAGGTTGACAACCGTTGTGTCGGCGAGGGGATGCCAATTAGTTGGGTTGGACATGGTTATGATACTGGGACCAACAAGGTGAAGATGAACAAGAGGACAGAAGATGAAGGAGAGCTGGAAGATGAAGAAGAGCTGGAAGATGAAGAAGAGCTGGAATATGAAGAAGAGCTGGAAGATGAAGAAGAGCTGGAAGATGAAGAAGAGCTGGGAGATGAAGATGAGATGGAAGATGAAGAAGAGGAGGAAGGAGAAGAGAGGAGAATAGAGGAGAAGAAGAGGGAGTAGGAGGAAGAAGAAGAAGCAGTGGCAAGTGGAGCAGGATATGCCTTCCTTCCCAAGTTGACATGTCTGAGGCAGCAGAGGCAGGCGGAGGCAGACGGCAAGACGTGTTGTTGTTCCGTTTGGATATCAGGCAAGGCAGGCAGGTACGACCCGTCCCACCTTGAAAAAAGGCGGTAGCAAACGGATTTCGCCCGTCAGATGAGATACGAGATGAAGGTGGTCTCCCATCTTTGGGGGGATGGTGCAGGCCTCGGATGCAGGTCCATGTCGGTCCATGTCGGTGCCTGTGTTCCCATACGAAGCTATCTCGTCGTGATGGCTTCCTGGCCGTAGTGGAAAAGGCTGTCCGTCCCGCGACATGCTACGTGAGCATGTCCATTACATAACCCGAGGTCTGCCGTCACATGAGGTTGGTCATCGACTGATTCGTACCTGCCTGGCAGTGTAGCGTGTCGCTTTCACGTCAAGGCCATGCATACGATTCAGCGCAGCACAGAGAGAACATCGTAAATGGGGCTGCGTCACGCGTGATCATGATGTCAATGCAACACATCCGGGCAAAGGCCAGGATGGACTGGCAGTCTCAGACTCTCAGTGTATTCCCGCCACCTAGTCTGTTTGCAAGCCGTCTACACCACACTGCAATAAGGGACTGACTGCTGTCTCCCGTCTCTGCCATCACCGCCTCCGCCACCCTTGCTTTTCTCCGTCATCTCTTGGCTGTCGGTCTCTGACCTTTGTCGGTCTCTGTCGGTCTCTGTCGGTCTCTGTCCCTGTCAATCTCTGTCTTTCCCCGTCCACGGGCAGAGTCGAGGGTTGAGGTTGAGGCCCTTTCGCTTTGCTGCTAAATTGGTGCGTGATTGCGCCAAGTCTCTGACCGTTGAAGCAAATGAGGCATGTCGTACTGTGAGCTGTCTGCTTATCTACGTAGGTCCCTTGGGTAACATCAGCGACAGCAGAGTCCTATCTACCTAGGCACTGTACTGCGTAGTTGCTTGTAGCCGTTTACAAACTGCGTGTCTGTGTGTGTGTGTGTGTGTGTGTGTGTGTGTGTGTGTGTGTGTGTGTGTGTGTGTGTGTGTTTCTCACGGGAAGAGGTCGCTGCACAGTAATTAAAGCGCAGGTAAGGTAAGTAGGTAGGTAGTTGAGATACAGTATACTAGGTATCTAGGTACGTACCTTTCGGAAAAATAGTCGAGGAAAGACGGGAAGGATCAAGCCAAGCCCAATCAGAGCGGTTGAATTTTGCCGCAAGAGTGGGTCGCTGTCAAAGTGCGGACCCGACCTGGAGGGGGCACCCGCGGACAGTACATAGGTACCTAAGGTAGGCAGGCGATAACTACCTAATTACCTTTAGGCCGTCTCCCAAGTCCCAACCACAGGGGACAGTGGACAGACCGAAGCTTTCACCACGTCAAAACTAAATCAGTATCTGCGCTACCAGAAGCATGTCGACTTGCATTACCTTCTTCATACCTTAAGGACCTTGGGCAGTATCAATTGCCAGTGAGACTCTGCCTACGTCATGCTACGTTGCGACTGTTGACGGCTCGGGAGAAAAGGTTTTCATTGCCTGGTAGGTGGTCGAGCACTGCCAACCGAACCAGCCTGCGTGCCTGCCTGGATGGGTGGTGTACTCACTCCGTACAGGTATCCCGTTTCTCCCAAGCAGAGGTGGCCCAGGTGTTGGAGAAAGGTTCTTCTGTTTGATCAAACTCACACACAATCCTCTCTCTGCTCTCTTCATCCCTAGCCCTCGCCACAGATTTTTTCCTCTCCTACACAACAATTTTTGGGTACTCGTACTTGGCTATCATCTTCTCATTATTGCACCCGTTGCATCGGTTCCAGCACCCAAAGTATCTCGCTTCCTGAGTATCCATCACCTACAACCCGCCAGTCAACGCTTGTGCGCTTTCTTGCCAGCCCAAGTTGTTTAGCTGTTGCTTTTCACTTGCTCTTATTGTCGGTATCCTCTCTTTCTGCTTGGAGACTCCTCGGCTTATGGCGTCGCGCTGACCTACTGACAGATCCCAAGCACACCAACATCGCTCGACATGTCCTTCTCAGAGGACTCTTTTGTTACTTTCGACCATGGGCATCTATACTCCCCGGGCCGGCTTCTCGTGCTCAACCCGCATACGCCACCCAATCCCTACGGTACCTCCGATTATCCGGATCCTCCCAATCTCAAGCCAGCCGATATGGGTCCTACCCGGAACGAGAAAGGCTTCTCGCGGACGCGTCTGGTCTTTGAGGACCGGAACCAGCCTCTCAATCTTGACACGAGCAAGCAAGACGAAAACGACCGCCTGACGCATCTCGAGATTGTCCAGCTTCTTGTCGGCAACTCCGGCTTTGGCTATCGCCCCGGTTCCCAAAAACTCTTGTGCAAGGTTGTCAAAAGGCCTCTGGTTGTCCCCGACATCAAGGCGCAAGAGCTACCTGGAGAGAACGAACTGGTCTTCGTCAAGGTCTATGATCCGTTGTTCTACTCTCGGACGCCGGACCCCCTTGATGCCCCTTTCAAGGCCACGATAAGGGCTGACATGGACCTCAGTGGCGAAGTCGGAGCGTACTCTTCTCTGTACAAGAAAGGCCTCACCGGCTATCCCAAGATTGCTCCTCAGTATCACGGATGCTGGACTGCCAAAGTTGGGAGTCTTCATCCCAACTTCCAAAGCCAGTCGCGTCACGTAGGCGTCCTTCTGACTGAGTACATCGACGGTGTCATCCTTCGAAGGTGCTTCAGTTATGGACACGCTCCGACCGAAGCTCTCCCGCTGTACTATCACAGCCCATCACCGGCAACTCTCCAGGTGGATGAAGAGACCCGCCTAGGCACCATGGCCCAGCTCCTCGAGGGCTTTGTGGAACAGGAGTACGCCGGCATCACTCATTGCAACGTCCACCCCAATAAGATTATTCTCTCCCTTCGCAACGGCCCCGTCCATTTAGATAAGCCCAGACTTTCCCTGGTTGGATATCGGACTGCGGTGGTCGATGAGTTCATGAGAGACCCACAAGACCCCTATGAGCACTTCCCCACGATGCCCCATCCTATTCTCCGCTTCGGCATCGAGAGACTGGACCCTTTTCTTGGCTGGGTTCCTCCTGAATGGAAGACGAAAGCTGCAGAAAGCGCTCCGCTCCACTGCTGGATCCTCGATACCTTCGGAAAGTTCAACAGCAATAAGTTCACGACCTTTCGCCCATTGACCTCGCCCGAGATCTCCATGTTGACCGAGGCGTCCAGCCAAGATCTTGAGGACTCGGTTTCTGAAGATTTCGATCACGACGCCGACTGGGAAAGGTACAAGGCAGAGGTGGAAGAGGCCGAAGAGGAAGCGCCGCCCGTCAATGACGACTTGATCACTGCCGACACGAAAAGAGAAGACATGCCTACTGAGCTCCCTAGAGCATTTGACACTCCATTGGATAGCCTGCCGCCTTTGGAGGAGAACATGTACTCCGCTGCGATGCTGGAATTTCTCAGAATTCGTCCTCGTGGGCCTATGTACATCGAGATGACGGACTCCGACAAGCAAGACTTCTGGGACGTCATTCGTGGCCAGGTTGCACTCCCTACTTCCGACGAAAGGCTCGTCGAGCTATTTAATAGGTTTGCATCAGTCGCCGACGACCCGGAGACGCAGGAGCGGCTCAAACGCAGGATGATGCATATTCTGTGGGTTCTCCGCAAGTTCCCCTATCTGAACCCTTCACCTGGTGAGACGATCATCAGAGGACCTGAAGAGTCGTCCTCGTCTGGCGACCCTTTTTCTTCCTCTGGTGTCCACGATTCCCCCCAAGAATCCCATGGGACCCGCTCCGAAGAACCCACCACCATTTCTCCCAGTGGCTTCGACGAGGATGATTCAATTTTTTCCGAGAACGAGCCAAGGGTCCGCATCGAAGTCAAGCCTGGCGACGAACCAACTTTTCCACACCGCTTTAGACGTCCCGGCAGTGCAGCCGCCAGCGAGAGTGACGAAGGAAGACGAGATCGGCTCGCCAGAGGGGAATTGAGAAGCGAAGACTCACAGAGCACTCGCAGCCGCCTGTCCTCTTTGTCGACATATGGCGAATCGAGGCCTGTCAGTCCCGTCCCTCTTGCGGGCGTCGTTCCCGGCGGTCACCAAAGCGAAATAAGCAGATCGGGGTCCGCCGAAGGGCAGGGTAACCTTACTGTCCCTTCTCGTGGCATCCGATCAGAGCTTCGTGGGAGCTCCAGATCCAGGTCCCAGTCCGCCAGCGTTAGATTTGCGATACCTGAAGTCCCAGGGGACTTAGGAAGAGGTTCCCCCATTGTTCCTTCTGGCGATACCGGAACGGTGTCTGATGATCCGGGCGAAAGAGTTCTCCATTCGGGATCTCGAAGTCGCTCCTCGTCATCGCTTCGCAGCCTCGGCGAAGAGAACCTTCCAGAAGTGATGTCGCAACTTGACATAGGCACCAGTCGGCCTAAAGCCCTCAGCCACGTCGGCAGCAGTACCGGCAGCGTCTTTGGGCGTCCTCAAGCACAGAGTGGAGATGGTCACATGGACAGCCTGACCGAGGGTCTCAGCCTCGCGAGCATCGAGGAAGAGCAGCCCACGGAGACGGATCCCGCGGTGCAGGGGCCGGAGCAGAGGACCGAGCCCGAGGCCAAGCCGGGGCCCGAGCCCAAGTCCAGGCCGGAGCCCAAGCCGGAGCCCAAGTCGGACCGGAGAATCCCAGGCTACCTCCAAAGCACACTAACTTCAAGAAGACACTCCATCACCCACAGAGCCGAAGAGGCTCCGTCAGCTAGAGGAACCCCCTCGACTGCCCCCGCAGGTTCCGTTAGACGTTCGGGATCCACGAGAACCAGACCGCCTCCTCTGGATCTTCCTGCCGCTGGTGAGCCCACACCTGGACCCAAGTCGCCGAATAAGGCTGGTACTCCTGGAACACCACGAGCGGCATCAAAGTCGCCAACCAAGATCGCTGCATCTGGAACGCCCGGAGCAGCGCCAAAGTCACCCAAGAAAGCTGCGACCTCCGGAACATCTGGAACAGCACCGAGATCTCCGGTTAAGCCTTCGACACCCGCCACCGCCAGACGTGCTCCGGCCCCGAGGACGCCAGTCAAAGCTTCCACTCCTGTCACCGCGAGACGTACTACAGCAGTGGGATCTCCGGCGAAATCTACCGCTGCCCGGACTGCAGCAGGATCTGAGACCCCCACGCCATCCACTGCTTCTGCGAGGGTCTCGACTTCCACTAAAGCACCTGCTTCCACTGTGCGTGCAAGATCTGAAGAGGCGTCGACGTTGCCGACCGAAGCTTCGACCCCCGCTTCCGAGAGGCGTGCAGCGAAGCCGGGATCCCCGACGAAATCGACGGCCGCTCGAACTCGAGGAAAAGCAACCAAGTCGGAGACGCCCATGCCGTCCGCAGCATCTGCAAGGCCGCCGACATCCATGGGATCTGGGGTCTCCTCCACTGCGCGATCCATTTTCTTTTCACCCGGAGGTTCACGTCGGGTGCGAGGACGGGAGGAACCCTCACAGGAGCATGCGGGAGGAACCCCGGTGGAGCCAATGCCCGCGACTTTCGGAGACTACCTACCTGATTTCGTCGCACCTTTGTCGACTCCCGGCCGCCATGGCCGACTGTCTTATCTGCCCTCTTTGACGGAAGCTCGCCTGCCAGAGCAGTTGGGGTTGTCTCCGAGGGCTCATGGGCCTGGATCGCCTGAAGCGCCTGAAACTCCTACCAGACCTGCGCGCCGCAGTGTCCAGACGTCTGCTGCACCTGCTTCGGCTGGCGACGAGGAACCCAAGGATGATCAGAAGTCGTAGGGGGGTAACACTCCGAGGGACCTCGTGGACGTGGTTTTCGTCGTGCATCACGGAAGTTGGCCTCTAAGGTGGTCGTCACCATTCCAAAAGACCCCGTCACAGAGCCGCTGGAGATTAAAGGCCAGCAAAGTGTGATGAATGGCATGGGGAGGGGTAGTTAGTAGTGGTGGTGGTGGTGATGGTAATGATGGTGGTGATGGTGGTGATGGTGTTGGTGATGGTGGTGGTGGTGATGGTGACGGCTGGCTTGAATCTGGGCAGATGGCAGCTTTCTGCAGACAGGTGGCAAAGACAGAGGGAGGGAGCTCAGATCATGTTCCGTGGCTGGGCAGTTGTGGCTGGGCAGTTGTGGCTGGTTGGCTACTTGTATTTTGTGGCTTGCCCACTACACGACACTGTTGGATCTACGCTTCTGACTACACTAATAAGGGACAAAAAGACAGTGACAGTGACAGTAACAGTCATGAATACCGTACTTAAATCAGAACCCCTTGATCTGTGTTTGACCTTACCGAACATTTCTGCCCCCTTTACCGGGCAGTTAGTTCTTCCACCTTTGCCGAATAATTCCTCCGTCTCCTACTGTGAGCCATGCCATTAGCAATTAGCAAAGGCCTATGATCGCCGGCCAGCGCTGCTGCGCGCACGGATCGTACTCTATTGATACGTTTCAAGCATACAACTGATGGGTAGTTGAACTTTGCGAGTCAGTAACGAGGCCCGCCAGAGCCACACGTCTACACACTTTCCATGCATGAGTCATGACAGCCCTACTGGCGTACTTGTACTGAATATCCGTACAGAGTAAAGTTATCCACCACTCGAACGCTTACTCTATATGCAGGTAGAGTGAGTCAAATTAAACTCAAAGGGCGAAGGGTGTGCCCTCTGGCCACCTCGGCCATCTCTAATGGATCGGTTTCATTGGGGCATAATAAGTGTATACGATGCCATGTAGCCATGTCAGTTTCGGGTGGTTCGGCGCATGACTAATGCCCATGGCCCACGGGTTGACACGGTACAGCATCGGGCGAGTTGGCGTCTTGAGCTTGCCGCAGCGGCCCTCGAGCGCAGCGTAGTTGTGTCTAATATGAGTGTGAGAGTCGCGTCGGCAATGGTTTTGTCGTATTTGGCCCTGGCTTCTCGAACGTCTTCGCGGTCGCTAAAATTGAGTCGACGTCGCCGTCGGTTGGGGAAAGGACAGCAACCGGAGTGTGGAAGTCTTTGTATTTGAACGGTTTACAGTCTTGGTTGCGTCATGTGTTTGTGTAACTCGTAGTGATCTGATCCCTTTCGTTTCATACACAGTGCTCCGTACAAGCCAAAATCAATCTTGTAAGACGGACCACCCGAGATGGTCGTATTCCCACTGCCCAGGAGAAAGGAATCCCTGTGAGAAAAGCACTGGAACGTAACATGAAAGAGTTTGACATTATGGGAACATGCGTAGCCGTAGACCCCGTATCTGTACCGAGTATTCGTAGACCCCATGCATAAAGTCGGAATCTACCCCCGAACCAAGTCAAGCTCGCGGGTAGCTCCAAGCTTCCTCTCTGCTTTGCCAGTATCATCACCGTTCATCTACGAGCCCGGATCCCCGATACAGTCTTTACCGTTTCGACGTACAACATGATTTTGAGTCGGCTTTTGCTGCTTGCCAGCCTGGCTCACGTTAGCCTAGCACTCAAGGTCCTAATCGGCTTCCGGAGGGTCAGCAGCGTATGTTTGAGGGACATGCCGACTTGGCGAGACCACCAGGGCATCAACACGACTGACCCTAGTAACAGGCCGAAGCCGCGGAAATCAATCGACGAGGAAACATCTTCCGCGACCCCGACTATGACGCAGCCGCAGCTAGGGAGGGAGGATCACAGCTCGGAAATGGCGTGTACCTCTCCATGACACAAGACGGCTACCAAGGCCGGCCGAGCGACTGGTATGTAACCGCAACACAAACTTGCACGCCCTGCGAGGGGACAGATGCTCATCGAAAACGCCGGACAGGTACTGCTACGTCAAGGCAGAATCAAGGCCGCTCAAAGCGGCGCCCAAGGCCTGGATCCCCAAGAGGTTGTGGGACAAGCCCGAGAGCAACATCGCGGCCCTCGCATCGGCTTTTGGGGACCCCGACAGGGTTCTCCGGTTTTCGCAGACGAAGAATCACCCTGCCAACACCATACAGATGCTCATACCCACCGAAATGGTCAATGATGATGTCCTGGGCACGACAGCTGGGTGTTACCGGAACAAGTTTGACGTTCCCGAGAGGTATGCCGTCCCATACGACAGCTGGGCCAACTTCTACAACGAAAAGCCCGCCTACTGAGGGCCGAGATTCGACTGCTGGCACCGTCTGACGGTCGATCCACTACGGAGTGCTACGGCGTCGTTAGGAGGATGCAGTTTCATGAAGCGCGACGCGACGCCGTTGGTGGTGAGAGAGTAACCCCGAGGGCCCACGGCGGCCGAGACGGAAACGAAGGTCACGAAGACGGTTGTGAAACCATCATGGGTATCAGTTGATAGCCGGTGCAAGCCCGGCCGAAGTGAGAACGCCGATATCAGCGCGTGGGCTACGGTACGACGCCGGTCGAGTCTGGACGGGAGTCTTGAGGGTGTTCGAAGAGTGGGAGACAGAGGACCATCACAGCGAGGCGAACAACGATGGTGTCTGCACGCTTCCGCCAAAGAGGATCAATCACAGGGTTAGATGGCAAATCTCAGCCTGTACATGGATGCATGGCCTCTGCGATGATTGCGCGGACAAAGGGTCCGCTGGTGCCAAACGGGGAAATAAAGTCTGAACTCTACAACTACACTGCATCTGTTCTTCATTGACCTTGCCAAGTGACATTCAGCCAGCCCATCTTCAAGTGACAAGTCTGACCCTGACCCAGCTTTGCGGCTGGACGTCTGGAGGAATGCTGAGGCTGCAGATAGGTCTCAGAGCGGAGCTTGATCTGCCCAAGTGGTGTGGTGAGACCACCACCCAGCTGTGACTGAACGCATGCTTCGAGATCCCAAAGATCCCCAAATGCCATGCGTACATCGCTAAAATGTCTATCGTCAGCCGGTCCATGCCGTGTTTCTGATTTGCCGTACGGTCATTAGCTACTATTGCTGGTCAGAGAGCTGAGCGATTCGGCCGGTCCAGGTCGAGCCAACATTCGACGTTGATCCAGACGGTTTCGGTGAGCCTGAACGCATCCCTCTGCCTTGCTGTTCCGGGCTAGGCCAACCGACTCGCGGGCCCAAGCAAGCCCACATGGTACGATTACTTCACGTGGGAAAACGGCGGAGAACTGGTTGTCCTGTGCTGAAAAGGTAGCCGAGACATGCTTACCGTCTACTGCTCAGAAGCAAAACCATCAACTGTTAGGACAAGCCAGAGATGTTCCATGACGATGCCGCAACCGTCATCAGGGTCTGGACGTGATTTACTCTATCAGGGTTGTCCGCAGTGTGAATGGTGACTTTTCGAGTAATACCTTACTCACAACGAGTCCCCACGACGCATTCGTAATTGATGTTGGCTACCAATAGCTCCTGAGTCACCTCGACGCCGTGTCTCATTCTTTCCCGGCTGAAGACTGGAACCGGGTTTCTGGAATTTGCAAACCAAAACAACAGAGACTCACAGTCACGGAACACTTCCATCTCCAATGCCTCGAGGGTCGTCTTCTCGAGTTAAAACGGGTCTTGCCCCCTTACTTCCAATGCATCGTCATTCTCTTAACCCTATCGTGTTTAGCATACCACGACATCAACTACAATGTCCTGTGTTCTACCCTTTTCGGAACGAGGCTCCATTATTGGAGACTGGAAGGACTGCGCTCACAACTCCCGCGTCGAGGGTATCCACAAGAAGCGGCTTGTGATATGCTGTGACGGAACGTGGAACAATGCGTTAGCCCTCTTTCCATTCGTCGTGCTGGAGCCGTCTAACCAGCTTGAATCCACAGCAATGAGGGTAAACCACCGACCAACGTCAGTCGCCTCGCGACGGTGGTCGCACAAAAGTGCTGCAGCGGCATGCCCCAGCTCGTCTACTACCACCGCGGCGCGGGAACAGACGCGAGCACTGGGGCACAGCTTCTCGGCGGTATCTTCGGAACTGGCGTCGTCGAAGTGAGTGTCAGCGACAACACCTTTGTCTCTCCATCCTCCCTCAACGCGGCGGCATTGACCGGGGTTCGCCGCAGGATATCAGGGACGTGTACCGCTTCATCTGCGACAACTACAGCCCCGACGACGAGATCGTCATCGTGGGCTTCTCCCGGGGGGCCTTCACCGCCCGGAGCGTCGCTGACATGGTGTGTTCGATCGGTCTGCTTAACGGTTTCGGCCTCTACCATTTTCACAAAATCTTTGAAGACTATCAGAACTTCAGCAAGTGGGACGAGAACTTGTTCGACGAGGAAAGTGACCTGAAAGCGTTCCGCGCCGACAGCATTCGTAGCCTGCACCTGCAGGAGTACGAAAATGACTTGATAGAAGTGCTTAGCATGTCAAAGGGCGCAGACTGGCAGAAAGTCGACTGGGAGAAGCACGAGGAAGCCGACGAGGCCGCGACAAAGCTTCGCAAGATGTGGTTCGAGGAATGCAAAAGTGACCGAACAAGCTATGGCAATGATGGGAACAGCGCTGCGGACAGACTCGAGGAGATATCAACATGGTACCGGAAGAAACTGAAGCTGGTAAGTTTACATGCAGTCTTTCGGGCCCTGGTATGGGTGCGGCATGACCGAGGAGACCTGGCTGATATTGAAGCTACAGTTCAAAATGATTCACTGTAAACTCGATCACGAAACCGGATGGTGGCTTCCCAGGAAGATTGAGATCACGGCCATTGGTCAGTCCTGACTCCTACGCCTTTTTAATATCACTGGATACAAGCTGACTCGCTGCTGAAGGCGTTTGGGAAACGGTGGGAAGCCTCGGGATTCCAAAGGGGCTGAGGTTGTTTGACTGGTATGAGCCCGGCCGCAGCGCGACAGAGGTTGGTGATTCTTTCATGCTTCTCCCTTTACATCAGTCATGCGAGAGACAGATGTTCCTGGTTCACTGACCGTCGTAGATTCGGTTCGCAAGCCTTCGTGTCCATCGCAACGTGAGACACGCCTTTCATGCACTTGCTCTGGATGAATGGCGTAAAGACTTTACACCCACCTTGTGGGCCATGCCCGACGAAAAGAAGGAAGAGGACAAGGACGGAGACGACGAACAGGGGAAGAGGAAGAAGAAGGAAAAGAAGACTCAACTGCGCCAAGTCTGGTTTCCTGGGGGCCACAGTGATGTTGGCGGAGGCGGCGACGACCTGCACATTTCCACGATCTCACTTGCGTGTAAGTCCCCCCCACGTTTCGCCCCCCCTCCAGTATTCGAAACTAACAGTTGTAAAAAGGGATGGCAGACCAGTTGTCTTCAGTTGGGGTTGAGTTCGTCCCTACGGAGATGAAGCGTCTCTTCCGCGCTGCCGAGCTCGAAGCGGTCACTGCCCGATGGGCCCTTGGACGGACCTTTGCTCCGCCGCTGATAACCAGCATCCCAGACAGACTGCGCGATGGCATCAGCTATCCCGTGAACGCTCTGCTCGGATGGAACAGACACAGAGGCACACGTCAACCAGGCCTGGCCAAGGACGACCACCAAGAACATAGACTCAGGAACACCAACGAGCTGATTCATCCGTCTGTTCGCATTCGCTATCTCTACAAGGGACACCCTGGATCCGAGGGAGAAGAAGAGGAAGACAAGACGACATGGGACTGTCCTGCTCTCACTTCGCCAGAGAATGGGTACCATCTGAGGCTGATCCAGAAACACCGCCCATTCTTCGCAAGGAACGCCAATCATATCAATGATTCGACGTACAATACTCTCGTGGGGGCTATCCAAAGCGTCCATGGGAAGGACGGCGTCGACAATAAGCACAGCAAGATTGCGAAGCAGCTGCCCTTCGAGTCGTCCCTCCGAAATCCCTATGCCGATGAGCAATGGACTTGGGAGACAGCCGAGCAGTCACAGCACCGCGCCGCCGAAGGATGGGTCTGGGAGCGCTGGGACCATGAAAAGAAGCAGTCAGAGCGACTCTTTGAAGAGCACGTCGGCATGTGGGAGCGGCTGTACATGGAAACCAACCGGATACACCTGGGTAAAGAGGAGAAGGACTGGGTATCGACGATGCCAAAACATGCCTGGGCTCACGGTATCCGAAAGAGACTGAAGAAATCTTCTGGCCACGTCGTGGGCGGCGTCAGGAACAGCGCACTTTCGGCCGTCAAGGCTCCCTTCAGCCTCGCCGAGAAGGTTGTCTACATGGCCAGGGCCACACTCGGCGGCGCTGTTCAGTTGCTGAACCCATACAGCAGTTATCCAAGGCTTCGTCTATTCCAGCCGAACAGCAAATACCCAGAAGTTGAACCGCGTCACAAGGGTTATGGTCTTCACGACCTTGTTGTTTGGCAGCAGGGTGACAAGCGATGGTATGAGCCCAAAAAGCCGTTGGCCTCTTAGCCTGTCGCTGTTAGGTTGCAGGAATGTTTAATGACGGTTCTTTCTTCGCTTTTTGTTTTCTTCTTTTCCCGATATTCCAATCAGATGTAACCTCTTCTTTTGTCGTTGTACTTCGAAATCGAAATCATTGCCCAGGGATCTCCTTACTGAAACCCGGCGAGACCTTCGCTTGTAGATGTAGGAAAGGTCCAAGCAAGTGCTATACAGATTGATTCGAACAGTTTTCGAGGTCAGAGACTACTGGTGATTATATTAGAAGTGGTGTTATAACCCGCCGACTTGCGGTAATTATTGGCTGATGGTTCACATCAGGCTTGCAATTACCCAACCCATAGGTACCCGTGGGTTACCCAAAAAATGGGTTGGGTAATTACTTTACCCATAGGTCTGGCCTAAATGGTCTATAAGATTTTGGGTACCTATAGTATTACCTATAGGTAGCTATAGGTACCTAAAATAACATAATTTTAAGTAATAGATAGTTATAAGTACCTAAAAAAACTATTCAGAAGTATTATAAGAAAGATAAATAACTAAATTTAATTCTCTTATTTATTTATAAAAATCAAGATAAATAAATATATTATTATTATTACTTATAATAATTCTTTATAGTAATTAATTATTTCTCTTAAGCTAATTATTACTATTACTCTTCATTTTTATCTCCTTTATTATCTTTATTACTATAGATAGTCTAGCTATTAATAATTTCCTTTTACTTCTATACTTTATATATCTTTTTTTACTACTATAATAGTATACCCTAGTAATAATAAAGGTTAAACTATTCTTTAGCTAAATAGTTACTAATATTAAATTCAGATAATAAGGAATAAGGAATAACTACGTAAACTAATATATAGGCAAAAAAATTAGAATCTAAACTACTAATAGTATATAGAAATTAGTAGGTAAAGATAATATCTTTCTATATAATTATAATTCACTTTATATATATAGCTACTAAATTAGTTACTAGAAAAAAGTAAGTAAAATAGAAAATAGTAGGTAATTTAGTAATATTACTTACACTCAAACATTTTCATAAAATACTACTTAGCTACTTCTTAAAAAGTATCAATAACTAATAATTAGTAGCAGAAATCTCCTTTACCAGAAATCTATATTATCAATTCCCTAATAAAATATTAGAAGGAAACCTTAAAAATCAAAAACTTAATACTATATTAGTAGTAACAAATTTCCTAAATAACTATAACTATAGATAATTAAATTTATAGTAATTATTTATAGTAATCAAGAATAAACTTACTACTAAAACAGTATCTACACAGCTTTCGCTAGACAAACTTTCTAGCTAAAATCTTTCCAGGTAAGATCTTCTAAGCTACTAAAGCTTTCTGAGCAGTAAGATCCTTATTAGTAGCTAAGGTAGCTGAAGTTAAGGTTTTTACTACAGCCTATTTAGCTACAGCAGCAGCACCACATTCATATTATTTTTTTTAGCAAGCTATCTATAAGTAATATTTAATTAGTTAAATTAAAATAAAAATAATAAGTAAACTTACACTACTAAGTAGTAATATTAGTAATATTATTATTATAAAGTTTATATATTAACATATTAAGTAGAAATAGTAAATATTTTTTATAACTATCTTAAAAAGAAAGAAGCAAATTAGTAAATATTAAAATATTAATATCTCAACTATTTCGAAAAATAAAAATATAAAACCAATACTATTCAAATTATATAATCTTTTAATATATATAAATATACTTCATAATAAATTTCAAAATATAATTTAAATTATTACTTTTTTTTCAGGAAAAAGCACTTACATACAGACTATACCATAGATATTTATCTCCAATCTTTTCATTTTTTATTTCTCCAGATCATTCACCTAACAAAAACAATAACAACAATAATAACATTAGTGGGACAGTAAGGAATACTCTACTACCTCTTTATTTAATAAAATACTAAAAGAATTTCCTTTACTAATAAGCTAGCATATAGAAACTTTAAGATATAATCATCTTTAAATTACAGTAAGTTACCTAAGTTCCTAATAATTTTATAGCAATCAATTATATTAATCAGAATATAGGCTACCCTATAAGCTCTAACGTAGGATAGAAAAGAAAAGCAAATAACAACTACTCACAGAATAAGCATACAAAAAAAGCTAGAGCCCACCTAGAGACTATAACCAACAAGGAGAAGCATCTAAAGTAAGTTAAAAAGTCACTAAAAACCCAGGAAAGCCAGAAAATAAAAACTCTTCTTCAGAATACTAAATATATCAATATATCCCAATCAGCTTATCTCAATATAGAAAATCAGATCCACAATAACATTCATTCAGCTATATAAATTTTTACTACTAAGAAAAAATTTAGAATATCTACTTATTTAAAATAATATACAGAAAAATACCTATCCTTTACAGATTACAATATAGTATAATATTAACTATACTCCTCCTAATACTCAATCTACTAGAGTTTAGCATAATAAGAAAAACCTACTAATTAGTTTTAATAATAATAATAACACCTAGGAAGATATTAAGTTTAGAAACCTATTAATACAGATAAAAGAAACTCTTATTAATATAAATACTTATAATAACTATAAGACTAGCTAATAGGCTAAAAAAGTCCAGAGTATTAAGTATAAAACCTAGAAGATTATAGAGTAGTATAAATAAGTAAATACTAACTAATTACTATAATTAATTACTATAAATACTAATAAATTATAATTAAATAAAAACAGGAAGTTCCAGTATTTCTAAAGAACCTAGCTTACAGTACTTAAGTAACTTTACGCAAAACTTCAACTTTAGTATAACCACCCTAGTGTTACATCAGAGATCATCAAAAAAAGCTTTATAAAAAATAGACAAATCAACAGCCTAACACTCCTTACAAAAGAGGAGTTTCTACTTCACTATATACTTATAAAATACTGGAAAACTACCAGTATACTAATAAAATCTCTATTCTTAAACTATAAAATAAAGAAGTAAGTAATATTAAAATATTACAGAATATTTACTAATTATTTTAGGCTTTTTAAGCTTAAACACTACCCTACCCTCAATATTCCCAGCTACCTCTATATAACTTATAGCCACTATTATATTATTAACTATAAGCTTACTCTTCTAGATATAGTTTAAGAGGTTTATAATAGTAAGCTAAAGTTAGATTAGATTATCCTTCCTAACCTTACTTCCTTATAGTAAAATATTAATCTTATTAAAATTAACTAATTTACTGAGGAGATAGAGAAAAGCTTTAAGGGAAGTATAAAATATATCCCACTCTACTTATAGCTCTAAATCCTATCTTAAATATTCTCTATATCTTAAAATAAGTATCAGCAGGAAACTTAAAACTTAATAGCTAAACTAGATTTTACTTTTATTAAGGAGATTATAGAGAAGATAGAATAGAGAAAATAAGTTAGGAATAATTATTTTATAGTAATTAATTATAGTAATTAGCAGAAATCTCGATTTTTAATTAAACTAAAAACCCTAAATATTCTTTAATAATTCTTTTAATAAATCAAAATCCTTCTTCAGTAAAGTAACTTATTTCATATAAATTACATAGAGATTTATATCTAGATAAATTAGTAAATACTTTATTTCCTTAAAAATATACTTACTTAGGAATAATATAGTAAGGTAATCTTTAGCAACCTCTTATAATATATAAAATATAGTAAATTAAATTTTAAACTCCTTTTAAGCATAATTTAGTAGAAACTATACAATCTCACATATAAGCTACCTAAATAATACTTTTAGAATAAAGAGGTTAGTTATTTTTTTAAGTTTCCTAATCTCACGTAAAACATAAACTTACTTATTAGATAAAGTTAATATAATAGTAACTAGATATTTTTACCTTCTGGATACTATTATTTTTTCTTCTTAAGTAGTATAATAATTACTAGCTTCTTATAAGTTATTTTTAGTTTATTCAGTAGTTTTAGTGGATATTCTAAACCTATCTATATAGCTACTTTTATAGTAAACTTAGTTTAGTTTATATTTAACTTTTATCCAAAAGGAGGAAGTTTAGAGCTAGAGGGAGTAGTCTAACTAGATAAATAGATACTTATATATCTAGATATTAGTATATCTCTAACTTCTACTAAAAGTGATAATAGAATTTCTAGAGGTATAATACTAATTTAATAATAATAATAAATATAAGTATAAGAATAAATTTAATAATTATTAGAATAAGTTTTTTTTATAGAAGTTATAATTTAATAAATATAAAGCTTATAATAAAGTATCTAACTATAAATAATTATTAAATATAACCTTATAATATTTTAAAACCCAATCTATATTTTATATTCTATATTTAAGTTAATTAATATAAATATTATAGTAATTACTATTTTATAATTCTAATAGAATATTGAAAAGCTATCTCTACTATTTCCAAAATATTATAATCTCTATTTAATATTAACCTAGAGGATAGTTTAGATCCTCTATATATTACTAATCTTTATATTCACTATAATTTTATTATTCTTATAGTAAACCTCCTCAGCCAGTTTAACATTCTTTAGTAAACTCTCTAATAGTATAAATCTTAAATTATAGATAGTTAATATCTACTATAGAGTAAGGAATCCCTTGAGGAATATCTTAACTAAATAGAAGTATTCTAGTTTAATATTAAAGTACTAATTTAGGATAAGTTTAATTATATATTCTCTTAAACTACTAGGTAACTAGTAGTATTATATAAGTAATACTATAAAATACTAATCTATCCTTATATGAAATTAAGTAGTATAAATACTTTATAAAAGTATTCCAAAATTTATACTCTAAAGCTACATAATTAAACCTAGTTAGATAATTTACTTATCAGTAGAGTAATTATAAGTAACCCCTTTTAGTATTTATAGTAATTATTTATAGTAATTAAATTTAGATTTTATCTAGTAATTATATAGATACCTTATAATAAGCTCTCATCCACCTAATAACAAGAGCTAATTTATTATTAAATATTATTTATAATTACTTCTTTAAGTAGTTTTACTAACTTCTACAACCTAGCTACAATCCACTAAACTAACCAATATTATCTAAATAGCTATTAGCTGAAACCTTAAGGATTCAGTTATCACTTCTTAATTTACTTCCTAAGAATAAGAAAGTCTCACTTATAATTAATATCTAGAATACTTCTAACCTTAAATATTCTCTCCTTAGGGTTCTCTACTATTTTATTAATAAAAACTAGAATTTACAATAAGTTATTATTAATATTACTAATATATCTGGGAGGTATATCTAGATATAGTAAGCTAAAGTAATAATCCAGCTTTTTTAATATTTTTAAGAGAGAACTAATTAATAGCTATATTTTCAAACAGTTTCAGTAGATAATACTTTATCTTTTAACTTCAAGCTCCTTACTAAAGAATATAGCTATTACTTTAAGACTATAATTCCTAATATCTACTATATTAAATATCTTACCTATATCTTTAACCTTATTATCTATAAGATATACTATACAGTTAAAATATCTTGATCTAGAACTTCTAAAAATAAGATATTTAATATTAAACTAAAAGATATAGATAGTAAATATAATAATATATAAGTAATTTTCTACTAAAACTATTTAAAATACTAATATTCTATTATAGAAACTCTTCAGATTTCAAGAACTGGAATTAAAATTAATAGAATAAAGAAAATATTCTAAAGTATAATAACTAACAAACTACTAATCCTATAAATTATAAACTATAAAAATAACTTAACTAAGCAATTTCACAAAATAAGAATTATATAAATATAATTATTTATAAAATAGAATTATTTATAGTAATTATTTATAATAATATTAAGCTAATAAATAATAAATTAGATAATTTACTATCTCTCTTAAACTTTCAGTTCTTAAATCCCAAGAATTCAAAAAACTTTAAGAATCTACTTAACTATAGGAAAGACCTTTAAAACTTCTATAAAATATTTATATTTAATAGAACTTAATAACTATTATATATATCTAAGCTAGACTCCTCTAGCAAACTATTAATATATAATTCTAAAAGTAGAAGAAAAACCAGGAAAATATAATTTCAAATATAGAATAGGAGGCTTTAGATATCTTACTTAATATTATAAAACCTTTTATTCTATTTACTAATCTTATCAGTTATATATAGAATATTACCTCTAAGTATATCTTTACCCTCCTTCAGATTATTTCACTATATTTTCAGATATATATTACTACTCTAAAGGAGAAAACTAACTATAATAATTACAGTTAGATATCTATAATTACTAATATAACCTTAAATAATTAGAATAAATTTAATAAGTATATTAATATACTTCTTAGATTAGATTCTTTCTAGATTTATAATATTACTGCTCTCTTAACTCTAATAGCTAATATTTCAGTCTCTCAGACATAGAGCATTTAATTTAACTTCAGCTAAACTCTTAAAATTTTTACAGACACTAAAACCCTT
The DNA here is from genome assembly GCA_001693025.2 of Colletotrichum lindemuthianum. Classification (NCBI taxonomy): domain Eukaryota; kingdom Fungi; phylum Ascomycota; class Sordariomycetes; order Glomerellales; family Glomerellaceae; genus Colletotrichum; species Colletotrichum lindemuthianum. The sequence goes on from MASP02000387.1 coordinate 64,467, forward strand.
TAATAATAAATTAAACAAAATTTCATTAGAGTCTATACAGACTAGTACTATCTAAAAACCTAATAGATTATCTAGTAGACTAATAATATTCAACTATAAAACTTATTTAACTTTATATAAATAATATAGTCTAGTAGTCTAATAAAAAAAATATTTATAATAATTAATTATAATAATTAACTATACTAATTATTTTTAAAATACTTAATTAAGAATATAGTAAACCTAGAATATCTATAATAAATATTTTAATATAGATATATTTATCTTACTTATTTAATTCTAAAAATATTCCTAATATATTCTTTAGTTATACTTACTAGTGAAATAGCTTAAACTTTTTAGATGAAACTTAATTATAAATATCCCCAGTTTAAGGGTATTTATACTATAGCTATAGATTATCTCTATATCTAAACTATATCTATTCCTCTTAAACGTTTATTTAACTTAGTATATAATATCTATTATTATTCCTAATTCAATCTTTCAGCTGAGATAATCTTTAAGCTCCTTACTATTAAGATTAAATAGTTAAAAAAAATCTAACTATCTTACTCTCAGCTAGAAAAGATACCTAATAAAGAAGATAAAGTTATTATTATAACTAAAGAACGCTAGTATATAATTTATACTACTTTTAACTATAGCTCTCTTTTAGATAAAATAAAAATAAAGAATTATTTTTAAGCTTATTAGTTACTTACTAGCTTCTTAATTAAGATTCTCCCTAAGGAGGATATTAATAAGAATATAGTTAGTAATTCTTCTGATAGAGAAACAGATAAAAGTAACAGCTAAAATAATAATAAAGAGTTTAATACTTAAGATTCTAAGAGGAACTCTCCTCCTCTTCCAGACCTCCCCCCTCCTCTAAACCTTAAAAACACTCTATTATAAGATCACACAGTAAAGTTTTCCTCTAAGTAATCTTACCAGAATAATATTAAGAATTTTCAAGGTTAAAAGCTAGAGAAAAGAAAGAAAACTATAACTATAAAAGCTACTAGCTAGCAACCTTTATAGTAATTATTTATATCTATCTCTAGTTAGATTATAATAATTATTACTATCTTTTTATATTTATTATTTTATATATTTATTCTATTTTTTTCTTCTATTAAAGATATATCTATAGGTAATTTTAAATTACCTATAATTACCTATCATACGTAATAGGTAATCATAAGTAACCTAATATTACCTATAGGTAGTATCCTTTTTTTTACCCATACCTATTTACTACCCACAGGCCCAATAAGTACCCACCATTACCCATAGGCCGTATAGGCCATTACCCAGCTGGATACCCGTGGGTAATTTCCAAGCCTAGTTCACATATAATGCATACTCACGTGCTGAAGCGCCTGTCCATGTTTGAAAAAGAGCACTTCTATGGTCAGTATTTCGCTAAATTTTCCAAAGAAGGCTGATAACAGAGTATTACCATAATGCTTGAGCTCTGCATCCTACCTTGCATCAGAACTCTTACCGGCAGCCTTCATCCGCCGCCCATCGAGCAGCCCCTGAGAATCCAGACCAAAGGTCTCCGTAAGTCTTCCAGTTAACAGAATGGGAGCTAAGTTTATGTTCTCCGAAGTTTTCTCAGGCAGCCGGTCCGACGCTTGCAGCGTTGACATTCCAGCATATCTACGGGATGGATCTCCGACTTGATGTCCACGGCGGCGTGGTTGTGCGTGAAGGATAACTGCGATGAGTTCAGTCGGAAAGTAAGATGTTGGAGTGAGGTATAGGTTCGTCTAACCGTTGATGGCAAGTGATGTGCAAATGCCAAAGGGAACATTGAATACTGCGGCGTAACGTTTGATTACCATATTCCACTTTGCGAAAAGAGTCCGGACATACTACAACATACGTCAACACAAGGTCTCTGTTAACAGTGTCTAGCATTCACCTGGAGGGCATAGCGGTACTAAATTTGGAATAATTTTGCCGACAAATCAGAGTTCTTAAAACCACCTCATTGCTGCTTTATGGTTAGGCTCTGTCAACGCGTGCTTACTGTAACATTGGACATTACCCTTGTCCGCACCCCTGCCTCCATCTGTGATTGCTATTATTATCCCACATCCCACGTCCCGTATCCCACGTGTTGCATAACCCACGTTAAACTCAACAACTTAACCGGTCAAGATCATTACACTAATGACATGCACAGGGTCAATACAATTGTTCATCTAGGAAAGGCGGATATCGAAAAGGCTTAGTGGTTGTTCCACAGTCCCACAGTACTGCAACAACAAGCAATGCAGAGCGACGAAATCAGCATCGAATTGCATGCCGAGTCACCCTGCAATGCACTGCGAAATAGCCCAAGTATGTCTCATCACTCCGCCTCGCCATATGTTGGGCACCAACACAGATAGAATCTTGCTCCTATAGGCGACATAAATCCTGCTCTAAAGCAGCTCTCTGGTAAGCTCTGACACTCTCACATACCGTTGCTCGAACACATATCTCTTTCTATCCTCTACTGTTCTCGTTCGCTTCCACTATGGAGGCCGACGGTTCGGCTTGTCCCGAGGACCATAATTCAACAGATTGTCTACTTCGGTCGCTACTTCAGCTCATGAACGCTGATAGAAACCCTGACGATACCAAAACCGACTGGGACCCTATCACTTTCGGTTTCACTGCAGTCATCGGCGTTATTGCTATCGTCTTTGCTTTGATTCCCATTTTCCAGACCTTTGTTACTGCCACTGGGAAGGGAAGGCGAAAGACAAACAACCGTGCCATTGGCAAATGGTCGCAGCAGACGTCGAAACAATGGAGCCGGTCTGAGATGAGCTATGAGTTCACTGCAAGAACTCCCATCCTACGTTCGAGCACTATACTACCCTGGATTCTACAAACTTTGGAGGAGAACATGAAGGAAGCAGGCGAAAACCTCACCAAACCCGCAACGAGGCAATCTGCACGTCGAGATGGATTCGGTGCATCATGGCTGGGCTTCTTCGAACACACCGGGCTTGACATCAACATACCCGCAGAATCAGACAACCTGCGGGCTGTTGCGGTCGAGTATCTGCCAGACGATCTGGTTGCTGCTCCTGCGTACGCGGAAGTTGGAGTGATTGTCACACTTGCAGCAGCAGCTGGTCTCCAGTCTCTCACCATGGACAAAACAACAGGATATCCCAGTCTTCTGGGACATGGATTTCAATTCGACTTTCGCCAACATCCAGTGTTGGGCATTATCGGTGCCTATTCCCGTTACGGACCGGGCCCCAGAAACTCAGCGATTCCCACTCTGCAACAACTAGCGACGATGGTACCTTACATGTACGAATTCATTGATATTGATGACCGTACTGGATGTTCCATCGCGGCTTTGGATGTTTTCAACAAATTCGCTGGTGAGGGGATGGAAAAGCAACTGCAGTTTGCAGGCAGTCATGACATAAGACATCATGATTATTTCATTCCACTGCGCCCTTTCTGGACCTACCAGGAGGATTACATACCTATTGCCACGCTCTTTCTGGCCAGAACACCAAAACATCCTACCTTATTCTTCCCAATTTCGAAATTGAAGTCCAACAACCCGCTTACCATTCTTGCCTTGAATGGGACATACTGGCCAACCGCAGACTTCTCTCTAACTACTCATCGTGGACACGGACGCTTACATTCCGAGCAACCAAGGTGGGCTTCCTGGGTCGAAATCGGCATTGATACCGTTGGCTACATGCCTCCCGATTGGCTAGAAAATCATACGAGAACCCTGAAGGAAGGAAAAGAAAGTCTGGATCGCAAAGCTGTACGAGGCCATGTTGAGGTGTTCGAGATGAGCCTACGACTACTACACGACGTGGAAGATGTTTACGGCCGGCGTGAAAGAAGTCGCGGTGAAAGTCGGAAACTCCTTCGTTCAAAGATTTTGGAAGATATCGAAGAAGTGGACAGATGGCTGCACATGACCGAGACCCGAGCACGCTTGGTGTCCTATCGCACCACTGTTCTTTGCAATACGTTTTGCCTCCTGTCGAACGTAAGGACGCAGGTCAACGACAATGCTTCTGCAGGCAAACATCTGAATGAACCCGTTCCATCCACAGGAGGTCGTCAGCCTGTTGAGGCTAGTGTAACGCAGCAACCGGACCATAGTACCGCCGAAACACGCCATCACGACGTTCTCGTGGCACTGCGAAAACTTCTGGGACAGTTCTCATTCAGCAAAGAGCTTACCAAGGCCATCTCGAAGTTACATATAGAGGACATATCGTCGAAATATGAGCCGTTGGCCAGTTTTGTTAAAGCTGTCAAAGAGAACTCAAGCGACCTTCACCGTCTTACGGGGATCTATATGCCCGAACAATCCAGCCGATCGATTGCCATGACACACCGCATGCTGCTCAGACTCCGCGCCGTTGCGAATCGTTCTGATATGACATACAACTGGTTGTATTTACACAACAGTGTGGACTCAGAGATAGATGATGCAAAGGACTTGGACGACGTGATCATATATCGCTGTCTACTTATATGCTTGTTGTTTCGAACAGCACTCGATCCGACCGAGCTTGTCCAATCTGGACTGTGGAAACAGGTGGTTCCCATTATATAGAGAACGCAGGGAGATTGTCGCATTGTTGTTCTAGACATTAATGCAGAAATTATAAACTTCGACCAATTACGAAACAATGGCGAATGCCAGCAACCCAGTTATGAGACATTCTGCCGTCATCTTAGCATGCCGGTGGAGCTCGTGGCAAGGCAAAACTTGTGCGTGTCATCAAATTGTCGTCCACCATCTGACGTGACGAGCACAAAAACACAAGCTTAAATGAACGTTGGTACCGAATTCACTTCTAGCTAATAATGCAGGCGCTTAAATACCGACTAAAGCAGAAGGCCAGCAAGCCAGCTCATAAATATATCCCGTCGTCATCTTAGTGTGCTACAGCGTGTGGTCAAATGAGACATACTCAACAGTGTCATTAGGGGCAGCTTATTGATCATAGGATGAAGGGGACGGGCAGCATACTGATCCCAGGATTAGGGGTACCCAAAATAGGCCCGTTTACCTTTCCTAGGATTAGGTGGACGAGCAGCTCACCCGGCGTAAAAATGGCCATATCCGCATGCAGCCTGGGACAGGTCACTTCTCTTTGAAGTGCCAGTCGGACACACTCGTGGGCGAAGAATGGTGCTGCTTTGGTTTTCGTGCAGGCGATGACATCGCTGCTGTTCCATCCCTGCGGAAACCATGCAGAGGTCCCAAGTCCAAGAATAGTGTAGGCCAAGTCGACAGCCAGGCGAATTCTCGCGTCTAGCTCAAGTGTAGTTGTCCAGAACTTTTCCAAGGTGACAACCTTTGAGAACTGAGTGTCACTCTTCTCTTGACTGGCAGAGGTCTTCAGGGCCCACCAGCCGTTGCTTGTGTTGTCGTATAGACTAAGAAAAGGGCCTTCAAGAGTCGGTTCGTGGAAAAGATTGCAGTTGACAGAGCATATCTTCCAAGTGGAGTGCAAACCAAGTGCTGTTGCTCGATCATCCGAAGCACTTTCTTTGAAACGAACGCGAGTTGTCCGTTTACTGATTCTGGCGGAAGTTTCGGATGCATTGTTGATGTTTTCCGCAATGGACGTGAGGTTTTCGACCATGGGCTGTTCCGTCGATCCGACATCCTGGAGACCGCATGTATGGCGCTCTGCGTGAAAAGCAGCCTCCATCCGTGTAAGAAGTCGACTTTCACCTAGAAGAAGTTCAAGATGTCCAAATCTCTTGCCCAGTTTATCAAAGGTCCATCCGGCAGCAATACCGGGTGAATGCATGCTTCCACAGCTGCATTCCCAATTCCCTGGCCCAAGAAAGTGACGAAGCAAATTGGCTTGCTTCTGAAGCTGAATGAAAGGCCTCGCATGCTTGATTGCAGCATCTTTATGTCCTTTGGCTATCATTGCTGCGCTGATAGCTTGTTCTCTGACTTGCGATATCTTTCGTTCTTGGTCTAGGAATGTTCGGATTTCGTTGTTGATTTTTTGCGAATTCATCCACGAGAGGATCCATACGCGTATTGATGAAATTGGGAATCAGCTTAAGCTGACTAAGAAGCGAGTCTTGACTGGAAGCTTGCTAAACAAGTCAAATGTCAGTTGTTTCATTCCGCTACACTACAGTATGTCTCTCACCGGCCGAAAGATTCGAGCGTATAACTTACTTTGGCGCTGAACTTGGATAACAATGCGGTGAGATCCTCGATGATTACACGCACCTGGCCAACTGCCTCTATCAACCAATTCAAGGTCTTCGTATCGTCACCGAGACGCAAACTCAAAAGCCTTTGAACCTCAGGGTCAGTCCATCTTCCGGACTGGCCTGAGTGGGCTATGAGGCCCTCTACGGTCTCGGAATCCAGGTTGAGGGGAGCTAACAGAAGCTCGACGTTCTGCTTGTACGCAATGGCTTGAAACTGAATAGAACGAAGAAGCTTCGGAAATCTTTGACGAAACCCGTACTGAAATCGAAGCAATTTGGCTTGTTTATGGGCTTGGATGAGAACAGGCAAAGCTCCCAGCACAACGCCGATGACTTCCAGCCCGGACATTTTGGTTATAAGCCATTTCTGAGTGAATTAGTATTGATTGTGACAAGGACGATCTCGAGAGTACACAAAGACATACAGCATCAGCAATCGCAACCCTTGTGGGTTCCGTATATGAATTGGATCGACGACGAACGTCAGTTGGAGGGTAGTGTCGGTATTTGCACACAACGCTTCGTTTGGGTCTTAGGTCCTACCGCCCAGGTCATGGAGGCCACGACTGTTGGGGGTCTCAACGCTGAGATGAATGAGTTCCATATACAGAGAAAGATGTCACTTGAGGGTGCTTCTTGAACGAAGTTTTTTAGCCTATGATGTCGTCATGTTTGAGGCACAGCGCGCAGCTTCCCCTCTTCTGCCATGTCACGTTACACGATTCTATTGGTTACCGGGTATACCGTCTCGACATTTGATGCATCTACATTCTGCCTCGCCTCAGACTACGTCTCCTTGGTATTTCAACATCTCCGGACCCTTCGCAGAAACTAAGTAACATCCATCTCCAGGCCCCGATCTGAGCCGCTCTCTTCGTTTCCCAGCAGATGTCACAAGAAGAGATGGAGCTCGTCGTGTCCACAAGTCAGAACGGCTCGGGCGCAGGCAGGTTGACCCCTACCCCTGTGCCAACAAAGTCGATATCGGAGCTTTCAAGTTCATGCAAGAACCAACTGCATGTGCTCTACGACCAGTTGCTGCTCCGGAAGCCGGAAGACAAGTTATCAGCCGCCAGCGTGTACAACGTCAGTGGGCGATTTAGGATATGGGGCAATAATTTACGTGCGTTCCGAGAAAGCCAGTCTGTTTCGTCTCTCGACTGGCGTCTGAGAAAGTCCCCAGACATGGCGGAGGGTGTGAGAGATACCCTGGAGGATATGATTGATGCGTCGTCTCACGGTAGGCGACAGTGATCAGCCAGATACACGGCCAACGCTGACCGCGTCACAGCTGTATCAATTTTGGACGAGGATTCTTCCAAGAAAAGGAAAGATGACATTGTATCATTGATTCAAGATCTGAACATACGAGACCCTGAAAACAAAGAGTTGTTTGATGTTTTGGGTGCAGCTGGAGATGAACTGGACACCCTCATCCGCTCCATCATTCAATCGACAGATGACTTGTTCAACCTGGCGATATCAATTCAGAGAGAATCAAAACAGCGATCGAAGCAAAGGGCGACTCCTTTGGTTCCAGACGGGGACGACCCGGCCCGGGATAACCACTTCCGTCACCTCAGGGATAGTTATCCCGCCTTATCAACCAGACCTTGGCTTCAGCAGAGGCTTGCCGATGCATTTCAACAACGAAGGTCTTTCGTATTGGCTCGGCAAGCGAAGAGACGAATGAAAATAGCCGAAAAAGATGCTGGGGCAGCCTCGACACACGACGAGTCCTCTCTCGCCGCGACGACCTACGCGGGCCTCCCTGACGATGCGATTACCATCGACGAAGGAAGAAAGTCCAGCATAATGACTGCCGCAACTTCGTTCAAGACGATCTTTTGCGAGGGAGGAAACGATGAGCCTGACGTCGTGGACCTGGAAAGTCTTACTCTCAATGGAGTCAGGCTAGCCTACAATGAGACTATTGAATGTCCGTTCTGCCGCGACTTTATCGTCGTCGAGTCAAGGAGAGAATGGAAGTGAGTGAACTGAAGACGCCTTGCAGGTGATGAAGCCATGAGAAGACATCCATCGCTGATACACAAATAGGAGACATGTTTACTCAGACCTCCAGCCGTATGTCTGCACTTTCGAGAATTGCAAGTCGGGCTTGTTCACAGCGCGGCATGAATGGTTCGCCCACGAACTGGAGTATCACCGACGAAGTTGGAACTGCAACCGCTGTGAGGCGGCCTTCGAATCACCTAAACTCCTGCGCAATCACCTGGCGGTAGCCCATGGTAGGTGTCTGTCGGAGTCCGACGCTCAGGCAGTAAACAAGTCACTCCAACGGCCTCTGCAAAACTTTGAAGCAGTAAAATGTCCCTTTTGTAACTGGGGGCCTCAAGCAGAAGAACATGACAAAACCATGGGATTTTGCCGCCATGTTGGGCAACATCTACAGCAACTCGCGCTTGAGGCCATACCGATCTCAAATCGAGGGACTAGAGGTAGCAGTGACCTATGACAGCATATTGATGGAAAGGTACATAAAGGATACAAGGGACGACTTGGAAGATCGATTGCTGGATAGGGAGACGCGCCTCTCGAGGGCTCGCACCATTGTCAACTCAGTTGAAGAGGCTCTTCTCAAGAAGCCCAGTCCAGCGTCATAACTTCCTGGCTTTGGCATCAAATATCCCATCCCAGTTGCACTTCGAAGCTGGAACGTGTTCTCAGCAGAATCCACGAAATTATAAGTCGTAGTAACCAGTACCTAGCCCCAAGAGCCAGAGCAGAAACAAAGATTACAAAGTTACGTAAAGCCATAGTAAAATAGAAGCCTGTAGAACTTAGTCCTCACATATCGCCATGTCGGCCAAGATGATCCTCTGTGTTCGTATGATTGACTCTGGCTAGGTGATTTAGTTTGTTTAGGAATACGCACCATCAAACACACCTCTCCCATACAGCAAAATATCCTCAAACGGATTCCCCATCCTCAACACTCTCCTCTCCGGCCTGCCAGCATCAACACAACTCACAAAGCCACCACTCGTCTCGTAAAACCTCGGCCTGCCCCTCGCAACAACCCGAAACTTGGGCACAAACGCATCCAGCACCTCGATCCCACCACCATACCTGCCCCCCGTCGAGGTGTCCATCTCGACCTGCCCCCACGCCCAGAACCCTACGCCGGCGTCACAGGGAAAATCGACGACCAGCCTCGGGGCAACCGAATCGGGAATGTGGACGTACAGGTCTCGAAACTCGGGCAGAAGGCGCCGCGTTATGGGACACTCGGCGTCGAGCCAGAGGTATATACGGCGCGCGGCAATTTCCACCTCGCCGAGAATGTACCACAGCGACCCGCCGTTGAGGTACAGCCAGTTGCCCGTGTCGTCGCGGAGGGAGATGTTGATGTAGCGAGCTTCGGTGAAGTAGCGCGGGCGCGAGGGGCGGATGAGGCGCTGGAGGGTGTTGCGGTCTGTGATGTTGAGGGATTTGGATTCGCGGAAGGATTCGATGCTTTCGTCGTAGCTTGGGGACTGTCAGTACGATGCCCACAAAGACCAGAGAGTGGCTGAAGGGGGGGTTTACATACACCTTTTTGCAGGAGAGCAGCAAGGACATGAAGGCCTGTTCCTGACCTCGGTTGTAATCCGTCTCCCGGCCGGCTTGGATGTCTTCCCACAACTCGCCGCAGCGCCAGTGGTTGCACCACGGCGACATCAACCGATCGAACCACTTGGGGAGTTCCTGAACGGAGGGGTACGGCGCAAAGTCCCTCGCGATGCCGCTTTGTCTGTCATCCGGGGCTTCGTGGCTAGTGATACATGGCGAGTACTTGAGTTGCCTGTTGACGAGGAAGACGTGTCGCTTGACGCCGGTGACGTTCCAAAACTCTTGATATATCTGGTCTCGGACTTCTGGCGGGAGCTTTTGGAAGAAGTTGGATTTGCTTTGGTGATAGTCCGGCTGGATGTCTTCGGGTATCGGTTCCTCCACGGGCGTAAGCTCCTGTTCTACTACCACCTTTGTTCGTGGCTTGAAGCACGTCCATATTGTTGACGTCCACCTCGAGTTGCGACTGCTGACAGAATCATCGTCGGCAACACATTTTTCTTTCGAAAACTTCCTCAAAAACCTTTCCGAGGCCCGGCGGACCAAACCACGCTGCGACATAACGGGATAACGGGAGGCAAAGTCCTCCTGCCGGGGAACCGGACTGACACGCCGAAGGATTGTTAGGTACCCGAGTTCACGATCAGTCCACACGGTGTGGATAGCCCTTTTCGGTAGGCTCCTTTATGTGTCCGAGGGAAAGTCTCGAGTCGACGGTCACCTTCTCGGCGATAGAGAAGGACGAGCAATGCGGGAAAAAAAACCAAAGGGCAGAACCGAGCATGGGTGTCTCACAGGAGGGGGCAAAGAAGGGCCGGCAACCTGATATAGATGGATGTTTGCTTCACAGTGTCTCGGATACCTACGCCGTCCTCGAAGCAGGCCGTACGTGACCAACCAAGGCAGTGGAATGTTCAACAGAACCCGACAACTTGGTCGAGGGGGTTGTCGTCACGGCCAACCAAGTGTGCAGCGAATGTCCAACAAATTGAACAGGCATGACAGGATACCCATTATACCCTAGCCTGTACATTGGGGAGGAGCAAGCGAGGCCGGGGGCCGTGAGGCAGGGTGTTGTTGGTCTTGCTCGTTTATTGACCAAAGTGCGAGATGATGGACCTCCACCCTGTGTAACTGAGCAAACACGGTGCCATCTTGGACACGGGGTAGGCTCGGGTTGTCGAGGAACAGGGGTGCCTCGTTGTCGCAGACGTGCAGTTAACGTCGGGCCTGACGTGTTTTCCCGCGTGCCAAATTGCTTCTCCTCGAGATCAGGGTCAGGAAAAAGAAAATTACATCGTACTGGACTCTGCAGGCGCAGTGGCTTTGTGGCGGCAGGGTGGGTGTGAGGGAGAGACGGCGGGACTCAGTGCGGATCGTTTCCCGCGGTGAGACAGAGATCATCTGCGTTGTGTGTGGTGCCTCGTGAACTCGTGGCTGTGGTGTCACCGGATGGAAGTATGACTTGTGAGAGGAGTGGCACGTCGGGGAAGCGGACGGTAGGTCCTACGAACGCCCACCAAAAAAGGCTCGATGACCTCCACCGAGGGAAATGAGGTGTTGGTTGGCATGTTGGTTTAGCCATGAGGTCGTTGGACCTTCGGAACGCGGTCAAGATCTTGGGCGTTGACTCTCTTTTTCTTTTCTTTTCCGAGCTTAGAGCCTGCTGATCCGTTCTTGGTGATGTCGTTGGCCGATTGTTGCACTTATGCGAGGAATGAAAGCCACCGAGAGAGGCAAGATATGTCTTGCTTCGACCGGTGTAGACTCTTGTTGAGCCTTCGAGGACGCGCGTGGTTTAGCGAGCAAATCAATCTGGCATCTTGACACCCCTTCTGGGCATCCCCGTCGCCAGGACAGGCGGGACTGTCAGACTGCAGCAACAACAGTGTGGATGTGGTGATCCAACGGCCAACGAGCACTTCCCGAGGACGCAGCAGGTGTCAACCTGTCATGGCTTGACAATTACATCGTCACAGCCGCTAGTGTACGGCGCAGTTTCGGGCGGAGAGGCAGAGCCGTTGGCCTTGGTTCAGTCTGTCATCGTCTCCAACGTGGATCTGGGTCCTGGAATCCTTGATTGGTCGGTCACTATGCGGCTTTCTTTTCTCCCCGGCTGGCGCCCTTCTCTCCCTCTCCGTCGTGGGCCGTTTCGATAAGGCCTGACCGAGCTGGCGCTAAGTCCCTACTGTGTATACATAGTACCGGGGAACGGGGGTGATGTCTCTCCGGTTGACAGTTTTCCGCATGGGGCGAAGCGCATCTCCATCACGGAGGAGTCTGTGGCCTGGAGCCTTCTCCGCTCTGGTGCGTCGACAACCTGGACGACGTTGGTGTCGACTCCAGCAAAGATTTGTCGACCCTCCTTTTCGGAGGGTTCTGCCTCCTCAAGGAGTCGATGGACCGAAATGTAGACTTCCTTTGGCACATGTCGTGGTCGGGATTCGTCACCTCGGGTACAGCTGCATGTGCGTTTCGACAGTTGGCAATGGACTCGTCGCTCCTGTACGATATCGTATGTGTATGCGTAGTCTGTGAGGAGACGCGGCATTTGCCAAGTACCTAGGAGTGAGGTTGATGGAGGAGTAAGTTCGTTGCTCGGCTCAAGAAAGCGTTCGTCACAGATCCCTTCCGGCATCGTCTTGTCTCTGCTTTTGCAACAACTTATTGGATGCGTAGCCTTCATAGCCTTCATAGTATGTGCGAGGAGATCTTCGAGGCAAAGCTGACGGGACCAAAACCTGGTTCATGGATATCGCAAAAGCAGCAATCCCTGTCGAAGCATCGGTGTCGCTGCTGGATCGCTGCATCCCATGCTGGTATCCGACCCTCGCAAGATCGAGACAAGCTCGCGATAGATGACCATACGGCTTCGTGCAGCATCCGAAAAGGCACACAGGGCAGACCTGGGAAGCGGTTTCTTTGGCCTTGCAGAATCGGACCCTTGAAGTCGCTTCAGAGTTCACAGTAAGGCGTGACATGACGGTCGTGGCGCGGGCTGCTCCATCGGCAACCTTCATGGAAACGGCCAACGGAGTGCGTCGATCTTCATCTGACAGGCAGGACGAGTCAATCTGACAATATGTCGGTGCGGGAGATGACAGGCAAAGTTGACAGAGACATGGCAAAGTTTTACGGGAATCGAATCTCGAGAGAAGGTTACCGATGGCCGTAAATTAAGCTGACATAAGCCACCTTGAATCGTGGTTTGTTTTGTTTAACCTCAGCACGTGGGCGCTACAACAGGCTCGAGGGGGGATGACTGCTGGGATATAGGGAGTTCGCAGAGAGAGCTCGTGGCCATAGGGCGTTGCAGGTGCTGGAGAGCCGCGATGCCATTGACAGACCTCCTGCTGAAACTATTTCTCGAGGCGCTGAATTCTGTACCTTACAGGGCATCTTACGCAAGGGATCCAGGCACGATAAGCGTTGATAACTGGATGTGGACCGTGTTTCTGGTCAATGAGAAAATTCAGACGGAATAAAAGATGGGGCACGTGGTCCGTGAGGAGAAGCTTGGCGAAGGGAGGCGAACCCCTCGTCCCTGCGCACCTCCAAAAAAACAGTAGTAGCAACACTCGTGGCCCGGCGACGAAGGGGAGGAAAAACGAAAAATAACGACAAAAAGAAAAGAGACGCGGGCGCCAAGGCTCGATTGTCGAAGCACACCAATTGCTTCCTCCGTAATCGCCCTTGACACATTACTCCTCACCATCATTGCCATCTTGACCCCCTAGACCTGGGTATCGGAACAGACAGACTGGCAGGCATTGGCCACACCCGGTTCATGGCGCTCACTCGCCAATCCATCCCTCCATAAAGAAATACCTGTTCTGCCAGTCGACTATTCCCTCGCTGCGCCTACAACTACGTCATGAAGTTCGCGAAGGAGCTCGAGCAGGACCTTGTACCAGGTACGACGTGACAGCTCAGATCCCCGAATCATCTCTCAATCCATTGCTGATCATTGTCTGCTGCTTGCAAATAGAATGGCGCATCAAGTATCTCAACTACAAGGCCGGCAAAAAGTATGTCAAGGCCGTTTCGCGCGCCATCAATCGCGCCAACGGTAGCCCCCAGGCGAACACGAACAAGGCCGACCACCGCACGACTCCAGGCTTTTTCCATGTCTCGCCATTCGCAAGCCAGAGACGACCAAGCTACAAAGCCGGCCACCCAGACGAGAGGACGTCTCTGCGCGAAAGTCAAGCCCCAGTCGGCTCAGCACGCCAGAAGCCAGCGACGCCTGCGCAAGCCATTCCCACCGCCTCTACACACCACGAACGCAATGGCCCGACGGACACCTCGAACGATTTGCAATACGGAAGCTTCGTCCACACTCCTCCGCACCACGAGTCCGGGACTCCGCTGGGTCGTAGGACAACCTTCGAGCTGCCCGGTCCCGCCATCAAAGTGTCCTCCAACAGCAGCCCGGCCGAGCAAGAGCGCTCGGCAGCGAGACAAGCACTCAACCGCAGTGCGTCGATGATTGCACACCCTTCTCGTCGCGCCGATCCAGTCACCCCAGAGCAGGCACACACTCCTTCGACACTGAGGCTTCCTCACCCCGCGACCGTCGGACCGGGGTCTGGTGCTTCACCGCGGGGTGGTCTCCGCAGGTTGTTCTCCAGTGCATCACCCCTCAACAGGGCGGGGACGAACCCGGAATATGGCCTCCAAGGACTGGCCATGGACGTTGTGAGGCAGAAGGAGAAGGAATTCTTCGAGTTTCTGGACTCGGAGCTGGTCAAGGTGGAGGCCTTCTACAAGATGAAGGAGGACCAGGCCGGCGACCGTCTCGCCGTGCTCAAGGAGCAGCTCCACGAAATGAGGAACCGACGTACGCAGGAGCTGCACGCACAAAAGCGACAGCAAGAGATCGAGTACATGGACGGCAGAGGTGACGGTGACGACCCGAAGAAGGGTCCTCTGGGATGGATTGACCCCGTCAAGTCCAAGATCTTCCGGCCAGGTCCCAACTCTCGAGCTCTGCAAAAGATGGCCCGAACCCCCATTATGCCCCCACGAGAAGGTCACGATGCGGCGCGCGACTACATCCGCCGGCCGCCTGAGCATGAGGTGCCGTACCGCTCGGCCAAGCGCAAGCTGAAGCTCGCCCTGCAGGAATTCTACCGGGGCTTGGAACTGCTCAAGTCCTACGCTCTGCTCAACCGTACCGCCTTCCGCAAGCTGAACAAAAAGTACGACAAGGCCGTCAACGCCCGTCCCCAGTACCGTTACATGAACGAAAAGGTCAGCAAGTCGTGGTTCGTCAACAGCGACGCCCTGGACGGACACATCAAGGCCGTGGAAGACCTCTACGCTCGCTACTTTGAGCGCGGGAACCACAAGATCGCGGCCGGCAAGCTCCGGAGCATGAGCCGTCGACCTGGCGATGAATCGGGCAGTGCCTTTAGGTGTGGCATCCTTCTCGGCACCGGCGCCGTCTTCGCCATCCAGGGCGCGACGTTTGGCGGCCAGCTGCTGTTCGACCACGACGACGAGGTTCGGCAGCAGACGAGCTATCTGATGCAGATCTACGGTGGCTACTTCTTGATGCTGCTGCTCTTCTGCATGTTCTGCGTCAACTGCGCCATCTGGACGAAGAACAAGATCAACTACCCCTTCATCTTCGAGTTTGACACCCGCAACAGCCTCGACTGGCGACAGCTCGCCGAGTTCCCCAGCCTGTTCACCTTTGTCTTTGGTCTATTCATCTGGCTCAACTTTAGCGAGTACGGGACCCAAGAACTGTACGAGTACTATCCCATCGCACTCATCGCCATTTCGGTATTCATCATATTCCTCCCCTTCCCCATTCTCAAGCCTAGAAGCCGGAGGTGGTTTGCATATGCTCATGTAAGTCTGTCAACTGTAGACGTCCTCAACACTGCTAACATGCACCAGTGGCGTCTCCTGCTTGCCGGTCTATACCCCGTAGAATTTCGAGACTTTTTCCTCGGCGACATCTACTGTTCTCTAACGTACGCCATGTGTGTAAGTATCGTGTCTATCCTCCGCGATGTTCTTATTCCTGACTTAATTAGAACGTCGAACTGTTCTTCTGCATCTACGCCAACGCCTGGGAGAACCCCTCGCAGTGCAACTCCAGCCACTCCCGCGTCCTCGGCTTCCTCGCCGCGCTCCCGCCCATCTGGCGATTCCTCCAATGCCTCCGTCGATACCGCGACACCCGCAACATCTTCCCGCACCTCGTCAACGGCGGCAAGTACACCATGTCCATCCTCGCCGCCATGTCGCTCTCCCTCTACCGCATCGACAACACCAAGGGCAACCTCGCCATGTTCATCACCTTTTCCACCGTCAACGCCATCTACACCTCCATCTGGGACCTGTTCATGGACTTTTCCTTCATGCAGCCGCGGCACAACTTCCTCCGCGAAATCACCGCCCTGAAGAAGCGCTGGCCGTACTACACCGTCATGGTTCTCGATCCCATCCTGCGCTTCGCCTGGATCTTTTACGCCATCTTCACCCACGACACGCAGCACTCCACCATTGTCTCCTTCCTCGTCGCGCTGGCCGAGGTCTCGCGACGAGGAATGTGGACCCTCTTCCGCGTCGAGAACGAACACTGCGCCAACGTCAAGGTCTACAAGGCCTCGCGCGACGTGCCCCTGCCCTACCGCATGGACTCGGTTCCGCGCTCGCCCGACATGGACACCGTCAAGGACGCCAACATTGCGGAACCCCCAACCGCCACCGGCTCGGCCGAGTCGACGTCCGCCCAGGCGCAACTCGAAGGCGGCACCGTCAGGCAGCGCAAGCCTTCTGCCGCGCAGCCGCCGCCGCAGCGTAGCTTCTCCAAGATTCTGGCCGAGGCGCACAGGCAGGATTTCGAGAAGCGGAGAAAACCCGTCGATGCGGAGCCGCAGCTGGAAGAGGCGGGCGGTATGGCGAGTGATGATGAGGGCTCCGGCAGCGACGATGACGAGGATGGCATGGTTGCGTCCGGGGGGTCGGAAGAGGAGGAGATGGATATAAGAGAGGCGGAGGATCTAGTCCAGGGCCGCTCGGGATCTGGATGATTTAGAATTTAATGT
This sequence comes from Colletotrichum lindemuthianum, assembly GCA_001693025.2. Classification (NCBI taxonomy): domain Eukaryota; kingdom Fungi; phylum Ascomycota; class Sordariomycetes; order Glomerellales; family Glomerellaceae; genus Colletotrichum; species Colletotrichum lindemuthianum. Next base: position 81,329 of record MASP02000387.1, read on the forward strand.
CTGACGATAATGACGAAACTTTCTCATCATAGAAACAATGGCGTGAACAGTCATATCAGTGCGTCTATTCTGCTGTACATGTTCTACACGCAAATCGTAATTCGTACATGACGTCTACTCGTTGCGCCGCGCTCCATCTAAACTCTCACCCCCTAAATAGCTACATCACGTACAACTTTCAATGCCATTCGTTGTCAACCTTCTCCCAGTGGTCCAAGAAACCCTTGAAGAACTTGACACCCAGACCGGGGTCGAGCGCACCCGTCGTGGCACGGATAGAGTGCATGCTCAACTGCGGCAGTCCCGCATCGGCGGCCCTCACGCCCATGGCACTGCTCAACGCAGGCCCGACGGTTCCTCCGGAGCGAGTGTCGTTGCGGATCTGGAACGTCTGGGTGGGCGCGCCGCTGAGCTCGCCGACGCGGGTGAGGATGGCGGTTGAGATGGCGTCGGTGGTCATGTGGCCGTTGCTGTCGCCGCAAATGGCGATGCCGACGTTGAGGCGGGGGATGTGGTCGTCGAGGTAGTAGCCGAGGAAGTTGGGGTGGCCGGCGTGGGTGACGTCGGCGGAGACGAGGAACGACTTTGCATACGTCTGGCCGATGACGTTGGAACCAAAGGACGAGCCGGTGAGGGCCTCGACGGCGCGCTCAATGGTCAGCGGGAGGAAGTTGGCGCGGGCACCCTGGCGGAGGAGGGAGCCGATTTCCTCGTCGTCGAAGAGGGCGACGAGCTTGATGATGCCGTCCTCGGGGTCGGATTCGGCCGAGAGCAGGCCGTTCAAGGCGGCCCACGAGCAGAGCTTGTCGTCGATGCGGCCTCCGAAGATGAACTCGCGGTCGAGACCGCCGGTCTGGGCGGGCTGAGAGTCGTAGAGCTCGAGTTCCCAGTTCTGGATCTGGGTGGGCGAGGAGAGGCCGAGCTCCTTGGATATGAGCTTGACGAGCTTCGGGGGCTGGGTGTTGACGAAGGAGCCCTTGGGTCCGAGGGGTTCCACCGGGGTGGTTGTCTCGGAGTGGATGTCCGAGTTGTCAAGACCGATGATGGGTACGGCCTGGGTTTCGGGGTTGTTCTGGCCCATCATGCCAACGCCAAAGTGCGGAGCAAGGGTGGGAATACGGGCGATGGGCCAGTCCAGACGGACTAGCTTCGTGGTGGTCTTGGAGGTGGCCTCGTCGCGGACGACGACGCGTCCGCCGATGGACAGGTCGCGATCCCACCAGGTTTGGTTCAGAGCGCCGGCATAAGGAGCGACGCCGAGCTGGAGGTAGCCAGCGCGAGTAGGTTTCTGGCTCACGGGCTTCAACTTGGCGGTGAGGGCGTCGATGTGTCCGGCAATCATGGCGACACCATTGCCAGGCTTGTAGGCCTCGCCGACGGTGAAGGCGATGAGTCCAGAGCCGTTGCGCGTGGTCCAGTACTTGCCACCCGGCTGCAGCTTGTCTGTCCAGCTATCGCGGGCGGGGAGTTCGGTGAAGCCAGCGGCGGCGAGCTTCTTCTTGAAGTAGACAACGGCGTGGAAGATGGTGGGGTTCTCGGAGAGGAAGTCGACAAAGGGCTGGGTGTAGGCCTCGGGCTTGCCTTCGATCACGGCGCACATCTTGCATGCGGTGGCGCTGGGAGCGTAGGTGGTCTGCTTGACCTCGCTGTAGCGGAGGGAGTTCCAGCAAGACTCGCAGACGGGGTTCGAAGCAGCGGGACGGCCCTCCATGTCAGCAAGGAGGAAGGCCTTGGAGACGGGCTGGGCGATTGTCGTCGAGTTGGTCATGGACGGCGCCGGCGATTGAGCGCGAGACTGGGATCGCGACGCGGCCTCGGCAGCTTCCATTGCTTGCAGACGAAGAGAGAGGGAAGACATGCGGGAACGCAGAGTGTCTTGGGTGTGCTTGGTCATGGTAGGCGTACGAGTCGTGATGCAGGACGTGGTGGTGTTCTGGAGAACAGCCTGCTGATCCAATCAACGCACGATGGTACAGGAAATCGGGGAAGAGGCAGAAGATACTGGGTGAAACGGTAGCACCAGTGACGAGGGGAGGTGCAGAATGGAGAGGAGAGGAAGAATATGTGGTGTGTTAGTTGGAAGAAGACGATGAAGACAGCTGGAGCTTCGAACGGAAGGGCGACTGGCCGGAAGCTTCAACGCCATCGGCCCCCATATCGGGAAGTGCACGACTCAACCGCCGATACGGCGCCACTGCTTATCTTATCGCGCCCACAGATACCGCACCTGGGGCCTGAAGGATGGAGAATGGACAGGGACTCCCAGGGGGGCTCAGTCTTCATTGCGTCGCGTTGCTAGGGAATTGATCGAGGTGGCTGGGGCTGCGGGGGGTTACTTGACCACATCAAGAAGGTCAGAGGCGTTGGGGTTGGCCGAAGGAGCACTAACGAACCCGTAGCACATTGTCTCTTCTGCCCTGTCACGAACTGGCTGCCGTGATTTGACTGACGATGGTGACATTTGGCTGGTAGTTATTCCACCTGTTCACGCGCCCATTTCGTGTCGCTTCGGCTGCGACAGACCGTTGGAGATGTACGTGACTGTGTCGTGACTGCTGACAAAAGCAAACAAACAGCCACAGCTTTTTGCTGTGGCTCAGCTTCTATGCTCAAGCCACAGACTCAGTGCTCCTTTTATGCCGGACTGGGAGGCAGCTACAGCCGAGGTGCATGGTCGAGTAGCATCGCCGAAGCTACATGACGCTGCCAACATAGTGTCCCCTCCGTCAGCCGCTCAGCAGTTTACGACACTGAAAGCTGAAGCCGGCTACCTTTTGCACCAACCTTGATGTTCCATCTCCCTTTGTACTCGGTCCTCGACCGCACGACTACAGGCACTGGTTCGTCTGGCGAAAGAAGCGCTGCAGACTTCCTCGCGGATTTCTTCAACGAGCTCGGACCGGGAGAAGACTTCGAAAATCGCACAGAAGGCCGTTGGGATGTGCAACGTCGAGACCCAAGTTGATCCGACGCAGCTCGCTTTCGGGCACCCATTCTCCGTCAGCATGACCTCCCAATCGGATATACTCCTCATACCGTCTCCTGTTTCGTTCTTTGGCTCGAACGGCACCCCTCGCAAAGAGATTGGAGACAAGGGGCCCGAGAAGACGAGAGCGAATGTCCTTGTCCAGTATCAGTACCATTGCAGACGAGCCATCGTGATCGACTCACCAAAAGTCTGCCTCGTGTTCAGGGTTGTGAAAAGGATCCTTCGGTCCAAATACACCTTCTGACGTGGACAATGTGACGACCTTCCTCACCCACTCGTACAAGTCGAAATGTGCTCCAGCATCTTTGGAAGCAAGCTCCTCGATGCTTCTCAAACTCATTTTCGCGTACACGAGCCGGCTTTCTGCTGCCTTCTGAAAGACATGGCGGTGAGCGGAGTGGTACACTGATAAAGCATGAGGGCATTACTGCCGCAACTTTGGTGTACCGTGTAGTACATCCGGAGCCATATCTCGCGATGCCGATGAGATGGCCGACGAGCGGTATTTGGGGTCGGACGTAGTCAGGCTTCTTATCATCTTTGATGAAAAGACGACTGATTCCAGCACAAAAATCCCAATTATCGTCGCCTAAATGTCGCTAATCATGGACGTAAGGTCCATCTTGGTTAAAGTCGACGCTTCCAGCGCTACAGGAGCGTCAAGTGATGGGGTTCAATGGCTGTCTTGACGCCCACAAAAGGCACGACTCGGGATTCTCGGAAGACTGAAGCTTATACTCATCCTTGCTAAACAATTCGGGTAAGATCTCGCCCCTCTTAGCAGGGAGGAGAGGTGAGCAGCGAACAAGCCGGCTATCACCTGTCCCTCCTTAACTCCTCACTGGCTAAGGATATCTTGTACGACATCTGTCGCGTCGCTCGCGCGCGCCTCGCCACGTGACTATTCAAAGGCATCTCGCAATTGTCCTGCAAGACTGATTTGAGGAGATGGTCCAACGCCTGGCGACACGCACAATACAGCTCCCGAGAACCCAACCATCAAACGATGTCGCATTGCCGTTCACCCGCTCTCATGACCCAGGTCAGAAAGTTCTGCGAGAATCCGTCTCCAACATGGACGTCAGCGCAGTCATTATGATGCTGCCGCCCCGCTTCATGTAGTCTTCCTTTTGTTCAAAGAGCAAAATGTCTCACAGACTGGGACGTTGCGAGAGAGGTCCTCGTCGACAGCAGATCCGTACCTAATGCAGGCTGCCGAGGGCTTATTGTGGGTTGAACTCTTGATGTGTCTCTTGCGATGCGATCCCGGCAGGCTTGGGAGTAGTTTCGAACTAATTAGCGCTTCAACGTACTCGAGGAGCATCGGGGAGCGGCCCGGGCTAGTCTCACCAGCTGATCGGCCGTATCTGAACCATCTTCGGGGGGCGCAGCGACAGCCAATATCGTCGCTCGGATAGAGCCGTAGGGCAGGGCCGGACTCTTGATCGGAACTGCCGTCAACCGCAAGCATGTACGGATGTTCGAGGGTCCAGGCCCGCGATTTTGACAATCGTTGATCTGGCCTTACTGCGGTACTTGGCAATGGGGTCCTTTCGCACCGCTTTGGGTAAATGAGGACTGGTGATGACGCTTTCAGTCTAGCCGCACGCCCGAAAGCGGGAGAGGTCCTGGGATTTGAGATGCCGTTCCACGACTCGTTCTTCTCTGATGGTGATTTGATTGCGTGTACAATCACGCCGTCTCGAGCCACTGACGATTGCCATGAGAAACGGCTGGTGTCTGGCCCGGGGAAGAGCGCAGCCAGGCCGTCTCCGCGGATGTGATGACCTTCAGGATGTATAAGACTCGAGCTGAAAGTGTCAATGAGAATGGTTTATTGTAGCAACAATCAGTATCTCTCATTTCAATCACAACAGTCAACATGAGATCCTTCCTCTTCGCCATTTCCCTGCTCGCTAGCTACACAGAAGCCCAACGTTCCTCTAGAGGCGTCGCCAACAACAAGAAATGGGTCGTCGACAACAAATACACCTTCGACAGCAGGTCATACTATGACTTTAGCAAAATCAACGTCGCCGGCGGTACGACCCTCAAGACAAAAGTCCCGGCCGGACTCAAAGCAAGTGACTACACTGTCGACGAGTACACCTACAAGCCATCAAACGTCGCCATCAACGGCGGCTATCTACTGCTCAAGGTCAACGCAAAATCCTTCACGTCTGGCGAGGTCACCACCACGTCGAAAATGAGGTACGCCTCAGTCCGGACGGTCGCCATCTTGTCCGACCCAGCAGGCACATGCAACGGTAAGCAACTTTCTCCAGCAGACCCAGGCAACAAAGCAAGTCGAGACTAACAAGCATTGCAGGAATGTTCTTCTACCAGTCCGACACGCAGGAAACAGACATCGAGTTCCTCTCCAACGCCAAATCGGCCAGCAACGTCGACGCCGCCCAGGCCAACGGCGACAGGGCCGGCACGCGCTACCTCTGGCTCTCGAACCAGGCCTCCAGCGCGAGCTCGGAAAAGGTCACGACCCCGATCCCGCTGCCGGCCAACCCCACCAGCACGGAGCACGAGTACCGCCTCGACTGGCTGCCGGGCATGACGCGCTTCTTCGTCGACGGCGTCCAGGTGTGGAACTCGACCGCAAACGTGCCCATTAACCCAGGCGTCTGGGTGTTTAACAACTGGGCCAATAGCGATGGCTACTGGGCTGCGGGACCGCCTTCCAGGGACTCGATTTTCAGGATCAAGGAGATTGACATGTACTACAATGCGGCCTGAGGTGAAACGGTGTATGGTTTTGCAATCTTTCGAGGAGAAGGCATCGATGAATGATGGGTAACGAAAAGTTGTTTAGGTTCGGTCCGTCGGTAGTTGGGCTTGGACGGTTTTCTTCGTTTCTGGTATATACTTCAAGCCTTATTGATAACAAAGGCGTCGATATCTTCAATGGTACAATTCACGACAATTCACTGCTAGAGTTCTACTATATTAATGAGCTTGCTGAGCTCTATTCGACATCGTGCCCACTGATCGTAACCTCAGTCTGAGCGGAGGGATCAAGATCAGGAAGCCAATGAAGGGCACGATACCCACAAACACCAAGCGTTCACTCAGTCTCCCAACCCACGATTCCTTACGTGAGAACCACAGCAACCGCTCCCGGCACATTTGGCCCAGTGACATGCTCGTTCAGCCCGAGGAGGCTTTGACGTGCCACTTTTACCCGATTCGCACACCTTAACCGCAAAAAGCTCGATTTAGCGGCAAGCCACCGGCCCAAGCAAGCACCTCGCTATGCAGTTTGAGGACATCGAAGGAGTCTTGTTTCGGCCTGGTTGGTATTACGCTCGCGGGTCTAGGTCCGGGGCTAGCGGGGGCTGAGGATCTGGGCCCTCTGCTTCCAGCCATAGCATCAGTCCACGGAGAAAAAGGTCTGGCGCCTATCGTCTCTTTTGGGTGTTGTTCTTGTGGTCCGATCGTCTTTCGGAGTATTATTAAACCTGCCAGTCCACCTCGTCTGAAGATATCCCAATGGAAACAAAACATTCTTGGGGGGGACGTCAAACGAAAGGTCAACGAGCACTTCAACGTTGGAATATCGCGTCATAACCGTCTTCTTTACTTATTGGGCGCCCCTGCAAGTCGCTACACACCTCCAAAGCGGTGTGTAGCAAAACGCTTTCCCAAAAACCACCCAACGGGCACTTTCTCAAGTCACCTTGCATCACCCACAAACACAACATCTCCGGCTCTCGCATCTGTCAAAGCTTCCAGTACCGCCGTCGGTGGTACCGTCACCACCGTCTTCATGGCCCCTTCACTGCTGACAGCCACCTCGTGGTCGTTCTGGAGGCGACGAAAGCACCGCGGAGGCTCGGAAAGAACAATCAGCAACGCCAGCTCGGGAAATTCAGACCACGAAACGGACGTAAAGATGGGGTTCAGGCGAAGCTTCCTCATGCCAAGGATGGCACATATCGTCAGGGAGGAAGAAGCGAGGCGTGGGCGTGATAGGACTCCACGGCCGAGGTTTGAGTAGGAAGGGCTTTTCTTAGTTGAGACGGAGGCAAAGTGCGGTACGGAAGGACAAGGACATGTCACATTTCATCGAGGACAGAGATTAGGGGGATCGTTGCTGCTGTTGAACAGCTCGGCATCTGGGAAAAGATGAATCAATATTCAAATATTCAAGTAAATGGAAGCAGCCATCACCACCTAATGAAGCGTCAGCCCGGCGAGAAGTTGACCACGGAGATATTTTGATGGGATATGGCACAAGGTTTCTTGTACAACCGCAGTCAGTGTAGATGTGAATAGATATCATGATGCTTTGTGTACCCAAGGTAGACTTGCTTGACAATATGATGGCCTTCAGACCAATAATATGTATCGCGCTCGACTACCTTAACCTTCCTACTTGCTCAAATGTACAGACGCCCTCGACACTTGGCCTCTTATCCTGGCATCACACACTCTGGCAGTTTCACTGGAAGGCACCCTCCCGACCCATGGCCTGCCCAACATCTATCTGGTATCAACTTGGCGGAAAGTACTTTTCCGGATGCCACGACGTCCATCTCATGATCCTCCACGAGCGTCTCGGCATTGACAATTCTTTTACGAAAGGTGTGTCCAGCGTATCAGAGTATCGGCGTTCTATTTGGATCGCAGCCATATACACGTCACGGTGAAAGCCAAGGAGGTTCACAAGCCCTGCAGTGTCATTTTTGACGAGGATGTGTGGGGACGTCCAAACTTGGCGGAAGCATGGAAATACCAGGAATGCACGACGGTCGACCAGGCGAGCAGGTCAGCGTCTCTCGGAACTTTGAAATGGGAGCGATGAAGTATGTCAGCTATGACGGATGGTAGCGATAACAAACGACAGCAATAACAGATGGTAGCGATGATGGATGATGGTGATGTCGTATGAGAGTGATGATGAATGACAGCGAAGAAGATGGCAGCAACAAAAGCGACGACGATCTGGCTTGGCAAAAAGGGGAAACGCAGTCGGGGACATGCTGTTAAGTGCCCAAGAAGAGGAAGCAGAAAAAAGTCTGTTGTTTGTTTGCAACCCCATTCAAGATATCTGGTACGCAGCCATCACCAAAGCACAAAGCATGTGGTGAATAATGTCGCAATGCTTCCCAGTTCCAACTCACATCCGCCATGTCCGTCAGCTCTCACCACTCCCCAGGCTACTCCCCATCAGCCGGCTCACCAGGCCAGAAGAACCAGGCCAAGACAATGGCGAGCTTCATGACGGCGGCCGTCCACAGCGCACCGGCAATCCCCACGGAACTGTGCGCGAACAAACCGCCGCAAACGGCGCCGAGCAGGAGCAGCACGGGCGCGCCCACCCTGCGGTTCCGCTCCGCGTTGCGGACGGCGAACAGCTCCGCGTCGGAGAAGAGGTCGCAGTAGATGCTCGTGAGCACGACGCTCGTCAGCGCGTTGTACTTTAGCGCGCGGCTGACGACGGCCTGGCCGCAGCTCTGGAAGGCGATGAGGGCGATGGGCACGAGCACGTTCCACGCGATCTCGTCCTTGCCGGCCGCCTGCGGGCCAAAGGTGAGGATGGCGGCGGCGGCGACGCAGAGCAGAGCCTGCAGGGCGAAGGAGGCGCAGAGAACCCAGCGGCGCTTGGGGGAGAAGAGGCGGTGGAAGCGGCTGAAGAGAAAGGAACCCAGGCAGAAGGAGGCGAGGGAGGTGAGGGATTTGATCCAGCGCGTGGATTCGGTGGGCGCGGCGAGGCCGAGGCCGGTGTAGACGGTGTTTCCTGGAGGTGGGTGAGTATTGGGGCGAGGTGTGTGTGTGAGGATCAGATGGAGGGCTTTTTACCTGTTTGCATGGAGACGAAGGAGCCCCAGATGGAGATGGAGGAGCTGTCCAAGAGGCCGGTGATGATGTAGCAGGCCAGGAGCACAGAATCGGCCCAGTCGCGCTGGACGTCGGTCGTGAGTTTCCTGCGCAGAGATTTGGATGGCGGCTTGGAGCTGCCGAGGAGAGGTTGCTCTTCGTCGGCGTGGGTGTGCGAGTCACCGTTGACGACGGGCGCCGAAGTGGTGACTGAGCCGTATGTGGCTCCCGTGGAACTCATGATGGCGGTGTTGACGATGCTGTTGCGCAGTAGTTGACGATGAGATTCCTGATAGAATCTGGTGTCAGTTGAGATGTTCCAGGATGGATATTGGACACCGAGATGAGTGGCAGCAAGTAATTACCCACCGAGGAGCTCTGACCGGGTAACCAAGCACCAACCAGTTATTAATAAATCAAGGTCGACGTTGATGGATGCAACCAAGGGCCCTCCCTGCAAGACTCCAGAGCAGAAGTGACGCGCAACTTGCCAATGTTCAAGTGCCGGATCTCAGCTGCCGCGGTCCACAGCACCCGCCAAAGGCTTCTCCGTTTTCCAGCCTGGTCTATATGGGCCAAGAACAGACCTGCGGATGTAGATGCCGAGCGGAAGTCGAGATACAGGTCAGACTTGGCTCTGGCTCTGTCTCTGAATACGAAAGTGATGCTGGCTTGTGAGCTTTCTCGTTCAAGGCTGGGATGAGGGGTGCGTTTGCTGGGAGGAACGTAGAAAAGCGCAACCTGGGAATCACTCATTGGACGACACTGTCGAGCTTCTGGCGAGAAATTGGATGGAGATGAAGGTGCAGAGAGCAGAGCAATGCAATGCAGTGACACGGAGCCCTCGGCCAGGCCATCGTCCGTCTCCAGGCTCCAGCATCTCCGACAAATGTCCTATCCAATGGAACATTGCGGGCCTCGAGGGAGTTCAGCTCGATCCGCAGGAACCTGCGTCATGGTCGCTGCAGAGACATCCCGAGGCTATACTAAGGGTGCGGTAAAGCTGTGATGCAGCAGTTGAGTTGTTGTAGCACACAGGGGCGTCTCATCTCTCACCTCATCCAGCATAGCGTTAGCAGCACGCGAGTGAGAGGCAAGTGGGATGGATGAGATGGCACTGAGAGCGCTGGAGCTAGGCCTGTTCAGGGCATCGGTTACTCATGGTCCCCCCCTCTCGTTCACTCATAACCCCTGGCGGTTTGTCTGTTGTAGTTGGTGAGTGACGTGAGTGAGTAGTTCATCCCCGCACGATGAGCCAGCTTCCGCTCATGCTGCCGCGTTTCATGCAGTGGGGGATGCAGTATGGAGACCTTTTACTGCGTAGATACTCCCTGCAGATGGTACCTTTGCAGCGTAGCTTCGTCGTGTGGTGTGGTGAAGCTAGACTCTGTTGATCCGCGTAACTGCGAAACCTGTAGTCAGGACCTATAGTCAGGGTAGCATCCGGCGTGTAGCAGAGCCATGCGAGGGCCATTCCATGAAGCCATCACCCTCTCACCCTCCAAGTGCTGCTTAGCGGCGGAGAGCTCGACTCGGGGGTTCGGCATGTCTGTCGATGAGATGATGGTGTGTCGTACACTGCCGCCGAGTTGACGAGGATACGCGCCTGGGTGTGTCGCGAGGTGCGGCCGAGGTGATGCGTGGATGACTACGTTGCAAGCTCGACCGACGCTCTCTCTGTGAGGTAAAGTAAGCTCCGGTGTTTACGTACCACCAAGCCAGATAGCTCTGGCGAAGCCGAGGAAGAGGAGGTCAAGGCAAGGAAAGGCAACACGTTCCGGCCTGGCATGGCACGACCTGGACTGACATGACATGCATACCTGTGCCTGTACGAATACTGACAGAAACTGGGCCGCGGAAGAGCAATGACGAGGCCAAACATGATCTGGGTACTCCGTAAAGGAGGGTATAAATGCGTATCCCATCCCATCCAACCCCATCCCATTACCACGAGCCAAGATCCGCGAAGAAGCTTCTGCGTCTCTAGTCTCGTCTCCTCTCTCCTCTTCTCTTCTCCAGCGAGCTTCTTCCCCATATCTCGCTGTTCTTGGCACCAGATCCCATCGTGACATTTGCTCCACCACACCACATCACATCCAGCTCGCTCTTCCAGCCCAACCCAGGTCCCAGCCAAGACCAGCCAGCCAGCAGTATGCACCTCACCCAACCCACGGCAGCCAAGCTGCTCGTCCTCTGGGCGTCCGTCGCCGAGCTGTGCTCCGCGGCGCCGCACCTCGACAGCCCTCGCGAACGCCTGCGCCGCGGAATGGACATACCCGCGAGCTACCGCAAGCGCAGCGCCTTCGCCGACGACTCCAACCCCAAGAACCCGTACACCCCGGGCTTCCGGGATCCCAACGACGGCGCCGTCGACTCGGTCGGCGACGGCCTCGACCCGCTTCCCTACCGCAACGGCCTGGGCACGTCGGTGCTGGGACCGTGGAACAAGGAGCGCGCGCGCCAGAACCCCGACCTCGTGCGCCCGCCGTCGACGGACCACGGGAACATGCCCAACATGCGGTGGAGTTTTGCGGACTCGCACATTAGGATTGAGGTGAGTCCCCCCCCCCCTTCTGTAGAAGATGGTGGCGTAAAATGGTCAAGTGTGAGGTCATCGTGAACTAACACCACGTCCCCGTATAGGAAGGCGGCTGGACTCGCCAGACCACCGTCCGCGAGCTGTCGACCTCGGTTGAGCTCGCCGGCGTCAACATGCGTCTCGGCGAGGGCGTCATCCGCGAACTGCACTGGCACAAGGAGGCCGAGTGGGCCTATGTCCTCGACGGCGAGGTTCGCGTGACGGCCCTCGACTACGAGGGTGGGAACTTCATCGCCGACGTCAAGAAAGGCGATCTCTGGTACTTCCCAAGCGGTGTCCCCCACTCGCTGCAGGGCCTGAGTCCCAACGGCACCGAGTTCCTCCTCATCTTTGACGACGGCCGCTTCTCCGAGGAGTCGACCTTTATCCTGTCCGACTGGCTCGGTGAGTAACTCTATCCATGGGCATCTAGATGTCTGATTTGTGCCTCTTTATGGACATCCATCTGCTGTGTTTATGCCTCGACAAACTAACACCCAGCCAGCCCACACCCCAAAGTCCGTCATCGCCGAAAACTTCCACCTCGAACCCGAGATCTTCAAGCACATCCCCGAGGGCGAGAAGTACATCTTCCAGGGCACCCTGCCGGGCCCCATCGACGAGGAGCGTCCCGCGGGCAAACACGCAAAGAAGTCAAAGTACAACTTCGTCCACAGCATGCTCGCCCAGGAACCCGAGACGACGTCGGGCGGCGAGGTGCGCATCACCGACTCGCGCAACTTCCCCATCTCCAAGACGGTGGCCGCCGCCCACCTCGTCATCCAGCCCGGCGCGCTGCGCGAGATGCACTGGCACCCCAACGCCGACGAGTGGTCCTTCTTCATCCGCGGCCGCGCGCGCATCACCATCTTTGCTGCGGAGGGGACGGCCCGCACGTTTGACTATGTGCCTGGTGATGTGGGTATCGTGCCCAAGAACATGGGCCACTTTGTCGAGAATATTGGCGACGAGCCGCTGGAGATGCTGGAGATATTCAGGGCTGACGAGTTCCGTGACTTTTCCCTCTTCCAGTGGATGGGGGAGACCCCCAAGAAGCTCGTGATTGATCACTTGTTCAAGGACGACAGGGAGAATGGCGAGAAGTTCTGGAACGAGGTCAAGGAGGCGCAGAAGGATCCCGTCACCAAGTACACCAAGACCAACGTCAAGGCCGGAGGTTCTGTGCTGGATGGCGCTGCCGAGGAGTTGTAAACGCCGATGATGTGGTTCACGAATTAAAGAAGATAAGGGGTGGCGGTTAATGTCCTCGTGGAGATCACCAAGGGATGGTGTGTTTAGGTATGAGAGTAGCTGCAATCATAAAGTGATGTTTAGACATGTAGACGAGAATGGAGTCCGGCTCAGTCGTCACACCATTGTCAGATGGCTGCTTGAGCCTGTCGTCGATAATCACCATGACCACACACAGCGTGGCAGAGCCAAAACCAATCACCTTTTCCATTGATACAAGTCGAAAGCAAACAGCCGTCTATCATACATCAACTCCCTCTGTTTATTCCGTCTCGTTCAGCTCGTGGGCCGACTTGATGGCCTTGGACTTGCCCGTGTCCAGCACCACCGCCGGGTCCTCGGGCTTTCCGTCTCGCGATACCTCGTTTCCGTTTTTCGTTTCGATGGACGTCCTGGAGTCGTCAGTCATGGTTCACCTTACTTTCATTCAACGCGTGACACTTACTTCTCGCCCTTGACATCGAGCACCTTGCCTTCGGGCTGTCCGCCTCCCCAGTTCCAGCTGACCTTGTCGCCCTTCTTGGGTCCTTTGGTCTTGCTGCCTCCGTTCTCCTTGTCGCCCTCTTCCATCTCCTCATCGCCGTCCTCGTCATCCGCAGCCTCTTCCTCTTCCTCTTCCTCCTTTTCGTCGTCGCCGTTTTCGTCAGACTTGGCGGCCTTGCCCTCGCCCTGGCGCGTCTGTCTCTTCTTGTTCGATCCATTCTCCTGGTCGGCCTTGCGCTTATCGCCCGCCTTCTCCTCGCTCTCCTCCTCGTCGTCCTCCTTAGCGTCAACCTCTTCACTTTCTTTCTCCTCTTCCGCCTTCTTCTTGCTGCCGTTCTCCTTCTTGGATCCATTGGACTCGGCCTTTTCCTCGCCATTCTTGCTTTCGTCCTTGCTCTGTTCCTTCTTCTCACCCTTCTTCCCGTTCGACCCCTGCGCCTTGAGGAAGTCGTGGCCCCAGTTCTTCAGCGACGCGTACGACTTGGTCTTCTTGACCTCCTCGGGTGACTTTTCGCTGTTGGTCTTGCTCTCCTGGGCGAGATGTCGCTTGCTACACACACACGCACACAAATGTCAACCTCCATCTTCCCCATCATCAACCTGCTCGCGCCACTCACCAGTACGACACGACCTTGCGCATGTGCTCGACCTGCTCGTCCGTGTACTCGTCCTCCTTCTTGTCGGGGTTCGCCTTGAGGATCTCGACAATGTGGCGTCCGCTGTCGTGTCCCACAGTCTCGCCGTCGCCCTCGGCGTCGTCCTTGGGCCAGCCCGCGCTGTTGGCGTCGTCCGACTTGAGCCACGACTCGAGCTCCTCGGCCGTCATGTTGACGTACTCGTTGAACTCGGCGATGACCTCTTCCTTGCCCTTCATGGTTGCGGTGGTGATGCGGCGAGAGTGTGAGTGAAATCAGTCAATGGTCTTGTAACGATTCAAGTCAGTTACAACTGGTATTGTTTACTTCAGCCAGAGCAGCAGAAATATGACGGATCAACAATCAGGGCTGGTCCCAACAGCGGGCACCAGGAGCTATTTGAATCACATACCAAGCCCTCAATTGACTTTCTACATTTGCTTTTTCCTCACATCCTCTTCTCACGCAAAAGCCTGTTTTGGCGTAGATCCCCCAGCCCTCCTTCTCCACGCCCTCCTGTTTGTGCCCACAGATGCGTTGACCCATGGACCCGGCCGCACGCGGCCATATTCGTCATGATGTCTCGGGTGGAATGGTGTCGTCATAGAGACGGGCGCCGAACCCCTTGCATAAGTGGCTGATCCGGGTTACGCTCGTCTCACTCCAAAAGAATGAAGCTTAATTAGCTTCGATTCAGATCACGACGGGGGAAATGACATTCCACAGCTCGACGGGCTCAATTGGCCAATGGAAGAGCTCTCTTGTCGAAGTGTAGCTTGCCTGAGCTTTGAAGCTTCAACCTTGTGTGGTCCGAGGTCCATGCAGACGAGTTCATCACTCCGCAAACGTCGCATCAACGGTCGAACCCCCTCTTCAGACGCTTCTTTTTGCACCATGAATTACTAATTACCCCATGAGTAAACCAAGGTCTCATGGAATCCGTCTAGATGCCGCACGCCAGCCCCTCAGACCACTCCTGTGCCTGTCTCGTCTCTCACGCCGACAGATGTAGCCGCACGGATGCACGGATTGCCAAACACATCACACGGACGAACCCAAACACCCCCCCCAGAATGTTCTGTGATTCTCAACTGTCTCAGGTGAACTGGCAACCGGTCTGATCCGTCTTGACCACGTCGTCGAGTTTCGAACCGAGCTGGCCGGCGCGCGCGATCCAGGCCTGTCAAGCAGAGGGTGTCAGTCAAACCGCCCCCGCGTCTGTGGGTGCATGTTGCGATGTTTGGGACTTACATCGAGAACGGCCTCCTCGGGGTTTTGCTGGCGGCTTAGCACAAACAGCGTCGTGAAGTTGCTGGATTGGACGAGGGCGAAATCCGGGGTATAGTCTGACAACCATGATGTTCAGCGGACAGGCACTCCTACAAGATGGGGGGAACAGCGTCGACAGCCCACCTACCCTGGACAATGTAGTTCGGCCCCGCGCACGACGGACCGGGCTGGCCGGGGAACTGCACGCGGAGAACACCCTTGGCCCCGTAGGATGCGTCGGCGGGCGCGGCGGTGCCGAGGATGTTGATCGGGCGGCCCTGGACCTCGCAGGTGTTGTTTACGTGGACGGTGCCGTTATCCTGGTAGCCGGGGGGTCAGCATTCCTCCTCGCCTTCGGTTGCCCCGGGGAAATTCTGGGGCCTGTCGCCGTGTAGGTGAAAACCTACGTTGAGAGAATACTGGGCGTAGATGCACTTGCACGCAGCGGTGAAGGGGGCTATGGTGCCGGCGACCTGGTACCACCGGCCGAGGTAGGACGTGAGGTCAAAGGCCGCGTCCGGGGTGGGATAGAAACACTTGCCGTCCCAGACGGAGGAGACGACGTTGGGGATGGTTGGTTCGGGGGTCGTCGTCTCGTTGGTGACCGCGACCGCCGAGGCGATGGCGGCGCAGGAGAGGATGGAGAGGGTGGAGAGTCTCATCGTGATGGGTTGTTGCGCCGTGTTGAAAGTCCGATGACTAGGTGGCCCCTGATCGGAACAAGTCTAATAACTTCCGCGGCGTGGTTCGAGGTGCAGGTGTTCGTCCCGATGAAAGCTGGTGATCCTGGAGCTGTGGTATCACCGCCGGTCGTCCCATCCTCTTCCTTTTAAAGACATGTTTCCATCCTGCCTCCATCGTAGGTTGTCCTACTCGTCTGTAAGAATGAGCTGCGCCAATGCTCTGCTCGCAACTCTCAACTGTCCGAGGTCCGAGCCAGCAAAAGATCCCCCCAAGAGCTGCCCAGAGTCTAGGGTCTTTTGGAAAAACACACGAGAGCTTCGAAATGGTGACGACACCGATGCCTCTTTGGGCCACGAACTCGCTGCGCGCCAAGTCGACTGGCCTGCTCGGCCCTGCAGCGATGTGGTCCCTTGGTGGTGCTGGTGGTGCCGCCGGTTCCTGGGCGCCCATTCAGCTCGCTCGCTGGAATTAAAAGACCCTTCGGGTTCCTGTTTTAGTGGGATGATGGTCTGCCAGTGCCGCGGCGATCGTCATTGAAGGCTGCCGTATCATTAGTCGTGGGCTTCTCTCCGCAGACTGGGGTGTGAGGGGTGCCAATCGGCGATTTGCGCTGAGGATCTGGGATGGCTGGGTTCGTCATCGGACGCGGGACTACGATTGGAGTGTGCGAAGGGTGTTGAGGGGAGCTTGTTGAGGGTTTTGTTCATTGTTTGTGCGTATGCCAGCGATATCCAGCTTTCCTCGGTCTCTATTGTATGGGATTGCTATGATCGAGTTGTTTGACCACGCAATGGACTGCTGCTGTGAGAACTGCTTCGGCTTTGATGAGAACAAATCCTAATTCACCAGATTCTCGCGTGGTTGAGAGACCGAAGCCAATTTGGGCTGAGCAGCTTTAGCTTTGCCATTGACTGGTTTTCATTGCCCTTTGACTGTGAGTACTCATATCAATCGTCAGACCTCATGGTGTCTTTTTCAGCAGCAAATGGCCTCCCGGTAGAGCCAAGGTACGCAGAGTCATAGATGCTCCTGCCAGCTGAGCTTCAGGAGACCACCAGGAGACCACCAAGAGAACCTGTCTCATAGTAGAGAGTCTCGCTGCGAGTTTTCGACTCCTTGAGATGCGTATTCCATGAGACAGACTGACTGCGTGTGGATTTGTCGCTTGCTGTGTCTTATGAATGAGATCGTCGCTGTAGTGGATCAAGCGGATGACATTGAGAGTGGAAAAAAAATCCCATGCAGTTGAACAGTCGATTGATCAATGAGGGATACCATTCTATTCATAAGTTTCAGGGCGTTCTCATCGTTCATCTCAGACGTTGACCACACTATGGTGTCTCATCTCACAAATGGTCGACTGTGAGGCAGGTCTCTCACTGAGCTAGATGGTCGCCTCACGTGCACATGTCATAAGACTCAATTGAAGGATTGATTCTCATTTCAAACACCAACTACGCAATGTCCTTGCTCTGTACAATGGTGCCAAACGCATCCCCAATCTCACTCAGCGCAACCTTGGTGAGCTGAGCGGCGTCGACTCCAGGAATGTCACGATCGCCGACCGCGTCTTCGGCTACCAGCACGTCGTAGCCCCTCTGAGCAGCCTGTCTCGCCGTGGTCGAAACACACACGTGCGCCTGTCGGGTCTCATCAGCCAATTCGCTCACCTCACACTCCGCTCCGCATCTCGACTCACCATGTAGCCGGTCAGCACAATCTTCTTGCCCGCGGCGCCCTTGCTGTCGAGATGCTCCTGCAAGTCGGTTCCGGCAAAGGACCCCGGGAAGTTCTTGTGGACGACCTTCTCGCCGTCCTTGGGCTTCAGCTCGTCAAACTCGTCGGCGAGGTTCGACCCCGGCGTGAAGACGGGCGCGCCCTCGGGGGTGTCGTGGACGACGTGCACGATGCTGCCCTTGGCGTCGCGGTACTTTTGCAGCAACGAGGCGATGGCCTTGCGGGAGGTCGCCACCTCGGACACCGCGAGCTTGCCCTCGGCGTACTCGTTCTGGGCGTCGATGATGACGAGGGTGCTGTCCGTGGGCGAAGCCGTCGAGGGCTGGGCACCGATGATTTGGCGGAACGAGGTTGCTGAGGCCATGATGGGGTAATAGGTCGTATGAACAGGTAGACGGGCCTGGATCGGGATCGATAAGCTTGATGATGGATTAAGGATGCAAAAGTCCAAATGTCCATTCTCGCGAGAGGACATGGGACGTGAACGGTGGCGTCTCTGCGCTTTGTTAAGCGATCCCCCGCATTTGTCATCGATCCCGTCATTTCGAGGTGGCGGAAGTATTGCCCAAGACCAGACAAGCCCCGCCCGGTGCCGAGGTCGTTCTCCGAAAGGTGAAGGTATCGTCAGACGGACCGGAGCCCGAGGAGGCCATCTGGGTTGGTCTTGGACCGTGTCTTGCTACTATTTCAATAGCAAGACAATCTAGTTACGTTTATGTCTACAGCTTACTATCACGAAGCGTGTTCAGTTTATATGCATCGACTCTCATCTACGGAAGTCTAAACTGCGTCAAGAGAGCCTGCGGAGGCCACTCTCCCTTGACCTGCTCGTCGAGACCGCTCTCAAACGTCTAGCTTCCCGAGCCGAACGTCTACTCATCACTATCAAGCAGAGAAACGACCGCAGTGGCATTCGGCGGAATCGTCAACTCCAACACCAACTTGTCACCCTCAATCTTCCACGCACTCCGAACCGGACCATTCGGACTGAGATGCTCGACCTCGGCGTGCTTCACCCTTCCTCCCGGCCGCGACCTTAGCAGAAACCTCCTCCACCCCGGTTCCAGCGGCGACACCGCCGTCTTGCGCTGGGCTGCGGTGGCGTGGAGGTTGAAGAGGAGGGCGAGGGAGGTGATCACGAGTTTTCCCACGAGGTTCTGGCCAAAGTCGATGACGGCCGTCGGGGTCCGTGAAGATGTTGACGTGCTTGACGGTGTCTGTGGTGCGGACTGGAGGCGAGGAGGACGCGATGAGAGTCGATGTAGGGAATGGGACGGTTTCGACGGGCGTCCAGGTTGTGGACCTGTCGTGATGCCAGTCGGGGGTGTCCAGCCCGAGGTCACAGGTTTCGCCGTCGTAAATTTGACTCACGACTATGGGCAAAGGTAGAAGCACGTCAGGCCTTCGCCCTAGAGAAGGCGGCCGGCGTACCATCTTTCGGCCACTTCGACAGTCAAGGTGTCCTTCTCGCCCGGCTTCAGAAGATGTCCAATGTTGAAAATCTGGTACTGGATGCGGTGCTGGTAAGCCGTCCACCCGGGAGCGAGCCACTCGTCACTAATCTTGTCGCCACTGAGGTAGGCTTCGTAGATGCCCATGGCCGTGATCTATAGTCCACAGGTTAAAGAGGTGCCATACTGAAGGTGTCACGATAGTGTATAGAATAGTTCCCTGACCATATGGGTCGAGGCAGCGCGACAGATTCTAAAAAAGTATAGCTTGAATTCACCAGACCCCATCCGTCGAAGCCAGCTCTTCCCCAGATTTGATCCACCGGCAGTGATCGGTACGTGGTTTCGGCTTCAGCTTTGGACTCGGGGTTGGTCGAGCCCCGCGGCCGGCGACCTCGGCCCCGAAAAGCCGAGCTGGCGGCCCCGCTGGCCGGAGAAGGTCAGGCCGAATCGACACGATGCGATGACAGTGACATGCAAGGAGATCTGGGGTGTTTGATTTTTTTGCGCGTGTCTGCTGGTGCTAGGATGTGTCGAGCAGCGTGTCATTTGAATTGGAGGCCAGTGGTGTGTGTGTAGCCGTCGTGAACGTCTGCAGTATTATATGGAGTCCACATTCGTCTAACAGAAGCCAACAATTACTGCAGGGGAGACTCCAGGTGATGGACAAACTTGTGACAAGGTAATCTCGAAGAATCTTCAAATGATAGGCAGCTGAAGGAGTACAATATGTGGCTGAAAGAGACCATGACTCGGACTCGGAATATGTAACACAGGCTAGCCCATCCAGTGTCTTTTGCTGTAGATACTATTGAGCAGCTTGGCAGACGGATTACAGCATATGCTTGCTTGACTGAACCCAACTTTGGCAGACCAACACGTCCATATTTCATAGAAAAAAAAAACCTTTGCCATCATCTCACATTGTCTTTTCTCATACACATCTCATCAACTCCTCAACACAACACCACTTAGCCACGCCACGAGCCATCAGAGTCGTAGATATACCCATCCAATCCAGGCCAACACGCCATCGGCCTGGATCCGAATCCATCCTCTCTGGCGGTGGAGATCAGTGGCCCTTCCTCGGCCAAGCACGGCGGCCAAACCCTCCGAACCCAATCACCAGGCTCGTCTCTCCCCGCAAGTTCCGCTCACCTGGTGCTTCCCCGCAGCTTTGCATGCGAGACCCTGGCCACGATGGACACGATGGTTTCTACAGGGTGACGCTCTCCGCTCCGGGGGTTGGCTGGCCTCGGGCATGCATAGATTTTCTCCTCCGCATGATCAACCGAGACCGCTGTGTGAGTTGGCCGAGGAGGAGACTGGAGAAGGACGACATTGAGACTCCGTATACTGTGTTTCCGTCTGTTAGACGCCAAGTCTTTCCGAGTTTGTCGTGAATGTTGGCTAAAGGACAGCTGCGAGGATGTTATTATCACCAGCGACTGTAGACGACAACGACTCATCCACCAGCCCTCTCGAACGCATCGAAAGCAGCGGCTCACGATCCCAAGCCCACTCCCACTCTCATTCCCACTCTCAATCACATCCTCCGTCCCAATCACACACTCAAGGCCCATCTCACTCTGGCGCTGCCCCGACACCTGGGACCTCGTCAGTATGGGGTCTCGGCGACCCTCACCCGACTCCATCGCACCACCTCTCATCCGAGGCCTCGACATCGCCAGCCGAGTCGTGGAGGCTGGATGAGTTCGTCACGGACCCCGGGTACCTCGCCTACCAGGAAGAACTGCGATGCCTCATCCTCAACACGGCACAGACTGCCGCGCCGACGAGAGAGGGCACGCCCGAGGCTGCCGATGGAGGCTTCGCAGCCGGCGGGCTCGCAGCACCTGGAACGAGTCGAGGAGACGATTCCACGGCACGGCGGCTGGCTGGCCAAGTCCTGGGCACGGGGAGGAGGTTAGAGTATCTCAAGAACTACGTGGGAGAGGTTGCACCATGGGTATGTAAACATGTTCGATGCCAAGCCCCAGCCGTGACAATATTCCAGCACAAAAAAGACTGACTGACATCCGCCTCCAGCTCGACATGTTCGACAGCGACCGCGCCTTTGGCATCCAAGTGCCGGTCCTCGCGCGCAGCTCGCCAGCCCTGCTGTACGCGGTCCTCGCCCTGTCGGCGCGTCAGATGGAGCGCAAGGAGGGCACGCAGACGTCCTTTGACAGCCTGGAACTGTACCAGGAGGCCATCCGGCTGCTGACGCCGCTCCTCCAGTCGCGGGACCAGAAGATCATACCCATCTGCACCATCCTCTGCTGCCTCGAGATGATGTCCGCCAGCGCCCAGGACTGGCGCAAACACCTCGAGGGCTGCGCCGCCCTGTTCGACTCGTTCTACGTCCACGGCTTCAGCGGCGGTCTGCTGCAGGCCGTCTTCTGGTGCTACGCGCGGATGGGTACGTTACACATTCTCGGCCTGTTCTCACGATACCTCACGCCACTCTTTACACACTACACTCACTTCTACACAGCCAGCTGACGCATACCAGACCTCTGCGGCGCCCTCATCTCCGACGGCACCGAGAACACCCTCCTCGCGCCGTCCAGGTGGCTGCCCACCGGCACCTCGCACGACGAAGCGCGCCAGCTCTTCCGCCAGTCCGGCTCGCCCGACATGCACGCAAACTACGCCGTCTACCTCTGCGCGCGCGTCTGCGAGCTCGTCGCCGACAGGACGCGCTACTACGAGCTCGGCGACGCCCGCACGCCGACCGATCCGGCCGAGCTCACGACGCGCTGGGTGCGGCTGTGGGAGGACCTCCAGGCGTGGACGCGCCATCGCCCGGCCGAACTGCTGCCCGCGCAGAGCATCCAGAGCAGCCCGTTCCCGCAGATCCTGTTCCTGCACTGGGCGGCCATCTCGTCGAACCAGCTGTACCACACGGCCTGCACGCTGCTGCTGGGTTCGATGCCCAGACCGCCGGGTCTGAAGCTCGGCGTGGCGGGGTCGGCCGTGTGGCACGCGAAGCGGATTTGCGGCATATCGCTGGCGAACCCGCACCAGGGGTGTTTGAACAACGCCATCCAGCCGTTGTGGGTTGCTGGGCGGTTGCTCAGTCACAAGTCGGAGCACGCGCTGCTCGTCAAGCTGATTCGGAGCATCGAGGCCGTCACGGGATGGGGGACGTGTTGGAGGATCGACGACCTCGAGGCGGCGTGGGGGTACAAGGTGCGCAAGGAACTCAAGGTTGCCGACGCGGTCAGGAGGTGAGGTTGAGCATGAAGTCGTGTTATCATCATGACTACCATTACGGTAGTGCTCCCAAGCATCATCGTCGTCGTCATCATCATGGTCATTATACCCATCATCAGCAGCACCAGCGCCCTCTACAAGAGACCCCAGTCCTCCCGCACCTTGACCGAGAACCCGTCAACGTTCCACCCCGTGAGCATCTTGACCCTCTCGAAGCACTCGAGCACCGCCCTCTGCTGCGGTTCGTACGAGCACCGCCGCGCCGCGAGGTACAGCGACGCCACGAGGCTCGGGTCCCAGCTGTCCCGGCGGTCGTTGTTCAACGCGATGCCGCAGACGCGCTGGGCGTGCCACAGGGGCGACAGCGACGTCTTCTTGCTCCCTCCTCCTCCTCCTCCTCCTCCGCTGCCAGCAGACGAAGCCTGCCACGTCCGCGGCTTGTTCTGCAGCAAGAGCAGCATGGCCGTGTGGTACAGCTGGTTCGCCAACACGGCCGCGCCGTTGGTGAAGAGGATCGCGGGGAAGAGGTTCTCGTCGCCGTCCATCTCGGCCATGGGCCGGAACTCGTGCGCGCGGTTCGCGTACCAGAGGGTCAGCGCGTCGAGGAGGAGGGTCCAGTGGTGGACGGGTTTAGGTAGTGGCGGCGCGCCGAGATCGTGGTCTGCTGCTGCTGCTGCTGGCGGAAGCGGTGGGGGAACGACGCCGGCGCATAGGCTGACGACTCTGGCGCAGAGGAGCAGCGGTTCGATGGTGTATTGGAAGATTGTCTCGGCGACGACGGAGGACGTCCAGGAGTGCGATGTCGGGTCGGGCGTGAGCTGGTCAGGAACGGTGATGGGGGATCCCGTTACGAGAGCGGCGGCGAGTTCTGGGACCTTTTGTTAGACTGGCCATGTGACGTTTACCTTGACGTAAGTTGTTCGTGAGGTTCGGGAGGGAAGGGGAGCATACGGAGTCGGACGAGAACCGAGAGAATAGCAACTGTTTTGGGACCAGCCGTGTTCAAGGCGACGCTCCAGAAGCCCTCGTCGAGAACGTGTAGTTCCGCCCACGCGTCTGGCATGTCGGAGATGAAGCGACACGCCGTGAGGAGTGCCACCTGAGCCAGCTCGGCGTCGTCGATGGTGTTTGTGCCGCTCTGCTTGATGGGCGCAGACTCGGCGAGCGACCTGAGGTATCCCGCATCGCCGTGTATTCGTAGATCGGCCTGCTGAGCCGTCGCGGCCATGGCGAGGAGCGCGTGTGAGACGCCTTCGGACTCGATGGCGAGACGCGGGACGTAGAGGCCGAATGTCTGGCCCATGTCGCAGAGATCAAGCTGGCCAGCTGTCAGTTTCGGCCGTGGACTCTACTTGTAACGACGTAGAGACCTACCCAGGGCGCGACGTGATATCGAAAATGTCGAAGCAGTTGGAGGAGTCTGTCCTGTGAAATCGGCGCAGCCGACGCGTACATGACACTCGAGTCTCGTCTGTCGCTGATGGAGCTCGGTGAGACGGAGACCAAGTCTCGTGGACTGAGTCCCATACCATCTCCCAGAGCGAAAGACGCCGAACCGTGGTCTGACGACTGGACCAGCCCTGTTGTGCCCTCGCTGCCGAGGGAGAGCAGGACGTTGAGCGCCGTTTCGTACGCTGCGTCGCTGTTTGGCGAAGGACCTGGCAGGTTGGGCGTGATGTCGAGGTTCCGTACTGGAGATGACAGGCCATCATGGACGAGACTTGGCGCCCGCCATTGCGGTGGTGCAGGTGCAGAGTGGTGGTTCTGGACGATGCGCGGCTCGACTGGATGCGGTTTCGGCGTGGGAGGGTCTGGCGGCTGGGGATTCAGGTTGACTTGGAACGTCGTCACGGTGGGTGTTTGTGAAGCCGCTGGCGATGTGAATTCGGGCGCGTTGTCGGTAGTGGGTGTGCTTTGAAGTGGTTCGGACGCAGGCGAGGCCGATGTGTCTTTGGCGTCCTGTCTCGACAATCCTGGGTTGACAAACTACAAGTGAGGGCATCGTGAGCTTTCGGGGTGGTCGTCATGTCGACGTCAGGCCATGTTACGCGTACCTGAAGCCGAGAATACTTGGTCGCTGCCACTGGCTTGGATTCCTGGGTCGACGGCGAGACGGTCAGAGCATTCTTGTTCAAGAATGTCAACCGAGGGCCGTATTGGCACTCAAAGTTGCCTTCGACGCAGCGTCTGCATTGCGGTTTGCCTTCGTCGCCTGGAGAGAGAGGGTGCGCGGTAAGCTTCACCTGTTCAGGCCGAGGGATTAAACGAGCCGAAACGACCAGGAAAAGCAGTGGAGATTGTCTTCACTGCTCTCTGTCTTTTGTCCATGCGAATACAGCTCAAAAGGGCCTTCAGACTACTTACATTTACGTCGTCGAATCCGGCACTTTAGACAGCCCGTCCGCGTTCTCTTGTGTCTAGGTTTCGCAGCCGACGATGCTCCTCCATCGCCAGGACCGCCAGCGTCTGCAGCTCCCGATGCTGGTTCTGCGTCTGCGTCGTCGGACATGGTACGGATACTGGACTCTGCTTCACTTGACTCGGCCTCAGAGCATGGCCAGCCAGTTCGCGGGAGGGAGGGATATTTTTGTCGGATTGGGAAGGCAGAGAGAATGGCTCCCAAAGAATAGTGGAGGACGCGGGAGTCACGGACAAGACGACGATTAATTACGGGGGAGCGTCGTCTGAGAGACTTCTTGACGAGGTGGTGTGGCGTCGTGGGGTCTCGTCGGACTGGGGGAGCTTCACGCGATCAGGAGCCAGGATGAGGGTGAAGCGGGCGGATATCCTGGACGATCGCGGAGTACTCGCCACGTATAGACTCGACCCTGGAGGAATACACATGACCTGACAATGACCGTGGGGTTGTCTGATGGTTCAACTTGTCACGATTCTGGCCGTGTACTGTGAGCATGGTGTCAAGGTAGTTGAGAAGACTAAAGGTGACTTGAGCTGAGAGATGCCATGCTGAGAAACATCATAAGCTACATCTTTACAGCAATCAACTTGTCCATACGGAGGATACATACGGATACTGGTGCCACACTGGTTACTGTACAACACTTGTTCCGGAGAGCAAAGCGTCTGCTGTCCTCCAGTGTCCAGACTCCAGAGTAACTTGGTAGACCCATGCCGAATACGAGTCAAGCAGGGGTTGGCCAGGCGCGGGGATGGATGGATGCTTGTCTTTTTCTTCTTCTTAGCGGAGGTGGTTAGGATTACCCAAAACAGCATCTCCAACCGCTGCCAAAAGGACTGACTCCTCCGTGAAGCATGACGATGCGGCAGAAACACGGTCGAAGCTGTGGCCTCGAGGCGGGGTCATCATCGTCGTGTCGAGATATACTCAAGTAATTACTCTTAGACTGGTACAGATTTATTTTTAACTACTTAATTTCTGGTGATCTTCTTTTGCGTCTTCTTCTTTTTCTTCTTCCTCTCTTTCGTCGTCTTCTTCTTCTCCTTCGTCGTCTTCTCCTCAGTAACAGTATCGATACCCCTTTCGCACATCACATCATTCACAATGGGCAAGGACACCGTCACTCTCGCTTCCGGCCGTGAGATGCCTCTCGTTGGCTTCGGTCTCTGGAAGGTTCCCCGCGAGACCTGCGCCGACACCGTCTACAACGTGAGTCTGAGCAACGTCGTGCTGCCAGCTGGGGCACACTGCGAGAGAAATTCTAACCATTGCCCATCACAGGCCATCAAGACGGGCTACCGCCTCTTCGACGGCGCCTACGACTACCAAAACGAAAAGGAGACTGGCGAGGGTGTCCGCCGCGCCATCGCCGACGGCCTGGTGAAGCGCGAGGACATCTTCATCACCACCAAGCTCTGGAACAACTACCACCGCAAGGAGCACGCCTACGAGATGGCCAAGAAGCAGAACGAGACCCTCGGCCTGGGCTACATCGACCTCTACCTCATCCACTTCCCCGTCGCCCTCAAGTACATTGACCCCGCCAAGATTCCCTACCCCGTGAGTCCTCGCCCTCTTCTCCTCGTCCCATATAATGCCTCCACGTCCCATGAAATGCGTTCCGTGGCACGCGCTGACATGAACACCGATGCCCAGGCCTGGTGGTCCGACGAGGCCCAGACCGTCGTCGAGCCCGATAACGTGCCCATCCGCGAGACCTGGGAGGTCCTCGAGCGCCTCGTCGACGAGGGCATCGCCAAGTCCATCGGCGTGTCCAACTTCCAGGCCCAGTCCCTCTACGACGTGCGGTCCTACGCTCGCCACCCCATCTCGGCGCTGCAGATCGAGCACCACCCCTACCTCGTCTAGCCCGACCTCGTCGCCATGGCCCGGGAGAACAAGATCGCCGTGACGGCCTACTCGTCCTTTGGGCCCCAGTCCTTCCTCGAGATCTCCAACAAGCGCGCCCAGGGCGCCAAGGGCCTCTTCGACGTCGACCTCGTGAAAGGGGCCGCCGAGGCCCACGGCGTCACCGCAGCCCAGGTCCTCCTCCGCTGGGCCACGCAGCGCGGCATCGCCGTCATCCCCAAGAGCAACAGCCAGGGCCGCCTGCAGCAGAACCTCGAGGTGAACGGGTTCGACCTGACGGCGGACGAGGTCGAGGCCATCTCGGACCTCGACCTCGGTCTGCGCTTCAACGACCCGGGTTTCTACCTGCCCCAGTACCCCCTTCGCATCTTTGCCTAAGCAGTGGTGACGACTTTTGATGATTTCAAGCGGATGAGACGAATGGGAAATGGCGGTCTTGTGACGTATATAGAAGCATGATTTAGACGGTGGTCGCCAAACAAGTGGCCCTATTGAGTAAAAGTTTGCATTGTTGAACTGCCCTGCGTGTGATTACTGAAGACACTTCGAATTCATGTGACTAAGAGCATTGGACCATGCTAGCTGAAGGCATTCGCTGCCTCATGACAGCTCGTACCTGGTAAAGAGCTCAATATCATCCATCCATCTGCTCACGTACCTCTACGCCCTCACTCAACTCCCACCGCCTACCGTGGATCATCAGACCCGTAGACACACATCTCAGGGCAGTCTTCTCGGAACTCGGTCGGCTGGTGGATTCACTCGCAGGCGGAACCCGGAATCCCATCGTGAGGCCTTCAACAGCCGGCATTTTGCCGAACTTGACGATCTGGAACCGCCGAGTGCTAAGGATTACCGCATCGGGCAGTTCGAGGAAGACAAAGTCTTGGTCGCTCGGGCAGTTCCCCGCATTCTTTCTCAATGCCTATTCTGGAAGACGTTTGCCCGATTATCGACAATATTGCCGACCCGAGGGAACATCACGAGACGAGAGGCTATTTGTTGAGGCGGAACGGCACGCAGAGTGAAAGGAACCACCGTCGACGAACAGTAACAGAGCTGCTTTGCCCTACGAACTGTCATTAATACCTTCTCTTCTGTTCGACACTTGACTCTCTTCCATTCTACTCTCCTGCAGTGAAGCTGGACGGACGGAAGCTGGTCTCCTCGACAATACCCCATCAGTTCCAAACACGTGATAGCATCACTCGCGCGGCCACCGCAACCTCCTTCACAGCCGAGATGGCTCCCGCAACAATAGTCTCCGACGAGCCTGTCAACGGCTGCTCCCACGCCGAGAGTGGCGTCGTCGCCGCAACTGAGCTGCCACAAGCCAAGCAGATGGCCGCCGAGACGCTCACCGCACCGCTGCCGAACCCCTCGCTGGTCGTCACGGCAGACCACCGCCTCAAGGCCGAGGAGGCTCCCGTCTACGCGCCCAAGAAGGGCGAGGCGTTGGTCCACGTCAAGGCGACTGGTGTTTGCGGGTGAGTTTCGACGATCCATACAACCAACAACACTGGGACCTCAGTCAAGCATAAAGAACTCCAGCTGACATCCAACCTCCCCTCCCCCCAGCTCCGACATCCACTTCTGGAAGACGGGCAAGATCGGCACCCTCGTCTTCGAAGGCGACTGCATCATCGGCCACGAGGCCGCCGGCGTCGTCATCCGCTGCGGCGAGGGCGTCACGAACCTCCAGCCAGGCGACCGCGTCGCCATCGAACCCGGCGTGCCGTGCGGCGAGTGCTTCCTCTGCACCGAGGGCCGCTACAACCTCTGCGAAGACGTCCGGTTCGCCGGCGTCTACCCATACCACGGCACCATCCAGCGGTACAAGTGCCACCCGGCCAAGTGGCTTCACCAGTGCGTCCCTCTCTCTCTCTCTCTCTCTCTCTCTCTCTCTCTCTTCCCTCGGTGGCCCTTCTGTCTCATCATCTCTGACCAAAGAAAACAACAGACTGCCGGCCAACATCTCGTACGCCGAGGGCGCCCTCCTCGAACCCCTCAGCGTGGCCATGCACGGCATCCGCACCGCCGGGCTCGCCCTCGGCGTCGGGTCCGTCGTCTGCGGCGCCGGGCCCATCGGCCTCATCGCCCTCGCCGCCGCCCGCGCGTCCGGCGCCCACCCGCTCGTCATCACCGACATCGAGCCCTCGCGCCTCGCCTTCGCGAAGACGCTCGTCCCCAGCGTCGTCACCTACCAGGTCGACCCGGCCCTCGGCGCCGAGGGCAACGGCCGGGCCATCCGCAGCCTCTTTGGCGACGACGAGTACAGCGCGCCGCGGACCGTGCTGGAGTGCACCGGCGTCGAGAGCAGCATCTGCACGGCGGCCTTTACCGCGCGCCGGGGCGGTGTGGTCATGGTCATCGGCGTGGGACGCGAGGTGATGAATAACTTGCCCTTTATGCACCTTTCGCTGGCCGAGGTGAGCCTTCCTCTTCTTCTTCTTCTTCTTTTGGCGTTTGTCTCTCTTTCTTTTGTTTTCCCCTTCTTCGTCAAGGTGATATAGGTGACGGAAGAAGATGCCGACTGACAATGTGCAGATCAAGCTCGAGTTCATCAACCGCTACCGCGATACGTGGCCAGCTGGCATCGCCTGCCTGAGCAGCGGCATCCTCGACCTCAAGAGTCTCATTTCGCACACGTTCCCCCTCGAGAAGGCCGTCGACGCGCTCACGCTCGCCTCCGACTACAGGAACGGCAGCATCAAGGTGCAGATTGTGGATGAGGTCGACTCTGAGGTGTTTTGATAGGGAGACGGGTGTCGGGGTTGCCGGTCGAGGAACGGATACACAGGGCCGGGGGTAACGATGTTATGCGTATGGTAGCATACTTGGCGACTTGGCGTTGTGGTAATGACTCTTTTCTTGGGAATTCATCGCGCAAAGTTCCGTCTCGGTCTCGGTCTCGGTCAGCTTTCGGTCAGCTTTCGGTCAGCTGTCGGTGTGTGAAATTCTCGGTGTGTGAAATTCTCGGTGTGTGAAATCGTCGGTGTGAGTGGGGTGCAAAGGAGGCGACACACAAAATTTCGACCACGTTTCCCCTTTGCTTTTCGTTTCCATTACCTTGGGGGTACTTTCAGAAGCCTTTCTGGATCATGGGAATTGATCGCAATTCGTTTACTGTGGTTGCTGCGCAAAATAGACCAACCCCGGGCAGGTACCCCTGCGGCGCTGATCTAACTGTTTTTGGACGCACGCCACAATGAAAAGCCACATATTGTGGCCAGAAATGATTAGTTATCAGCCCCTATTATAGTCTTGCATTACTTACCCATACTACCAAGTAACTCCAATTATAATCACCAGTATTGTGAAGCTCTGAGTTTGAACTATAATAGAGTCGTGGACCCATCATAAGTGAGATGACGGCCTATTCCCATCATTCAGACGCGCAAATAGGCGGACTCATCCACCGACATCCGCTGAGCATAACGATCAACTAATCAGTTTTCTTGCAGGAATTAAACTGTGATTGAGTCGTTTTCAGGTAATCTCGTCGGCCTCTCCGTGGTATTTGCTCTAGAAGTCGTCCCTCTTCCTGCTGAACATGTTCGTCATCCGTAGCATATGAGTATGCCTGTACCTTATCCCGCAGTAACCTTTCTTAGTTTACTAACTCAGCCGAATCCTTCCGTTATGCATCTCTCTCGTTGTGCTGTGTTCTGGCTAGCACACTTCGCTGGGCTAGTCACCTGTCTCGTACGGCGGCCCCTTTCCACGCTGCAGTGCACTCGCTAACCTGAATCACAAGCTTGCTGTATGACCATACATTGCGTTTTTGCCTCCCCACAGCTGACTTTGTCGAGGGAAATCCAAACTACCATGTTACCTACGACAGCGATACAGGACAATACTCCGTCTGGACCGAAGGCTTCTTCAAGGGGAAATCGCCCGTGGTCATAGCCACCATATACCCTCAAAAACGCATGCTCGAAGTAGGCCTCGCGGCCAGCGGGTACGACAAAACCGTTCCGAAGCTATTCGGCAGCCAAGTCCTCATGGCTCTGTGGGAGGAAAAGGGGAACATGGCCCCGAGCCAGCTCGCTTCTCTCAATGTCATCGGTGTCACCGAAGAGGCAACCGTCGAGGCAGCTCAGGTTGCAAGGGCGGAGAAGGCCTCCGATCCGCTCACCATCACGAAAAACGACAGAGAGGCATGGGCGGCCATGGTCGGGACCCCGTGTGGGAAGCTTGCCCTGAGGGTCGCCCATGCCGCGGGAAAGTCCATCTCGTCCGTCGATATGGAGCGGTTCATTAGCGTTGTGGCTGTTGGACATATTCAAGTTAACTTTGAGTAGCAAGAAATTTACGTCGGAATATCATCTTTCTCACTTCTTTCACTGTTTGTTCCCTCAACCGCGGCTTCTTCAGACGATTGTCCCACATGCTTCTTGGCATCGAAGCACAATCTATTGTTCTGGCGTCTCAACCATTGTTTGATACTACTATCTCGACGTTGTCTTTACATCGATTAGCCAAGTACCAAAAGTCTCACTTGATGTGGAATAAAAGCAATCTAGTACAAGTAAATGTCACTTCAAGGGCGCTTTATCATTGAAATGAGACGAATCATACAACTTTGGCGCTGTCTTCTCTAGAATACTCCCGAGTATCTTAGCTGTCTGCCGAGAAGGGCACCCAATGGTGAAGTAAACGACTGTGGCTATCGGAGCAACGTTGGCAAAATTGGACTCTCAATAGCTTCAGCAACAGCAGAGAGACCCACAGACAGGAGACGACTAGAGTAGTTCGCGCTCATCCAGAACCAGGGCTCGGTATCTACCCCAAGACAAGATTCCACGTGGCCAGCAATTTCCAGAACGCGTCCTGCCATCTGCTACGTAAACCATCAAACGATACGGACAATGAACAGCACGTTGTACTTTTGAAACAACTCCATTGTCGGCAGCCAGCGGCGTTCGGAGTCCGGACATGGGCAGAATCGACTCAACACCATCCACGTGGGGCACTGCGTGATCCACGATCCCTCGCCAACATGCTGACGTACTCTTCATCTTGAGCCTCCAGTTGGCCAGTCCATCTTATCACGGCTCTCAGAATGCACTTATGGAACCAAGCTTTGCGGCTAATGTGCGAAAGCTTGTCCGCGTCCACCTTTGATCCCACGGCAGCGTCGGCTTTCGCAAAACCGCTCCCTGCGCTGCCTCCGCCGCGCACCAGTCCAAAGTGTTTCTCATGATGGCGTGCTGCAGCTTGTTATCTGTGGGCAGAGTATGGGTATCGAATCATGAAAACTCTGAGAATCGCACTTTTGATGGGTCCTGACGTGCTCATCTGGAGGCGAGAGCTTCAACCAACATGATAAACTCCGTCAACTGCCGCGATCCAGCAGCCTGGACGTGCCGATGAGCAATCCTGCCATCTGTTAGCCTACGTCCCTCGAACCATACGCCCGCCATGGCTCTCAGTCGGTTGAGCGAGATTTACCGGTCGTGTCTGTTCCAGATCGTCATCGTCGGCGTCGTCGCATTCTGTGAACCGGGCATCTGGACGGCGCTGAACAACCTCGGAGCTGGAGGAAACGCGTCGGTAAGTCGGGCGTGTCTACAGAGTTGCGGACGAGCCGTCGCTGATTTGGAGTCCAGCCATTCTTGAACAATGCCGCGAATGCGCTGACCTACGGTCTCATGTCGGTTGGCTGCTTCATCGCCGGAGGCGTCACCAACAAAATCACGGCGAAGTGGACGCTCTTCATCGGCGCGGCCTTTTACACGCCGTACGCGGCCGGGCTCCTCTACTGCAACAACCGGTACGGAAACGAGTGGTTTCTCCTGCTCGGAGCTGCTCTGTGCGGAATCGGAGCATCCCTTCTCTGGGCAAGTGAAGCAGCTATTGCTGTTGGGTACCCCGAAGCCGAGAAGAGAGGCCGGTATGTTTTCACATCCTGTTGATATCATCACATCAAGGAAGCTGACCGGCTCTACAGATACGTCGGAATCTGGATGGGAATCCGCCAAATGGGCCCTCTCGTCGGCGGTGCCATCTCGCTGGCCTTGAACATCAAGACGTCTCACAAGGGAAAGGTCACGTACACAACCTACCTGGGTCTCGTCGCCATCGCCTCCCTCGGCGCCCCGTTCGCTCTCCTCCTCTCGCAACCGCAAAAGGTTGTCAGAACAGACGGCACCAAGATCCCGTACATGAAGAAAACCAACTTTGCCACCGAGGCGCGCGCCATCTGGAAACAGCTCAGGAACAAGTACATGCTGCTTCTCATCCCCGTTTTCCTCGCCGGCCAGTTCGGTACCACGTACCAGGGCAACTATCTCACAAGTACGCCTTCTCTCCTCCCTTCACATCCTCCGCCAGACGCTGACGCTAACATTCACGCAAACAGCATACTTCACCGTCCGCTCGCGCGCCCTCGCGTCCTCCTTGACCGCCATCGTCGGCGCCGCGGCCAACATCACCAGGCTTGCAATTACCCAACCCATGGGTACCCGTGGGTTACCCAAAAAATAGGTTGGGTAATTACTTTACCTATAGGTCTGGCCTAAATAGTCTATAAGGTTTTGGGTACCTATAGTATTACCTAAAGGTAGCTATAAGTACCTAAAATGATATAATTTTAGGTAATAGGTAGTTATAGGTACCTAAAAAACTATTCAGAAGTACTATAGGATAGGTAAATAACGAAATTTAATTCTCTTATTTATTTATAAAAATTAAGATAAATAAATATATTATTACTATTATTTATAGTAATTACTTACAGTAATTATTTGTAGTAATTAATTATTTCTCTTAAGCTAATTATTACTATTACTCCTTATTTTTATCTTTTTCATTATCTTTATTACTGCAGATAGTCTGACTGTTAATAATTTTCTTTTACTTCTATACTTTATATACTTTTTTTTGCTGCTATAGTAGTATACTCTAGTAATAATAAAGATTAAACTGTTTTTTAGCTAAGTGGCTATTAGTATTAGGTTCAGGTATATTATAGCTAACCTTAGGTCTAGTAGAGGTAAGTCTATTAGTAGTAAGTTAAGGCTATTGTGAAGGGCTGGCCCCGACCGGGGGGCGTAGCGTTGCAGCCAATAACGTCTCGGCCTTCAGTACACGTGTGCGCACGCGCGCGCACACAAACAGTACTACCAATTGAGCCATCGCAAAAGGTACATAACAAGGAGTCGCCCGTAACAGCTATAATATGTAGGTAATAATATTATTATAGTACTAATAAGATCAGGTCTTCAGAGCTTATAGTAATTAGGTGTAAGTCTAATAAGAGGATTGAGGGATAAAGTAAGAAGTATCTGAGGATAATTATAAAGTTAATTACTAAAAAGCTATAAAAGTCTAACTTTAAGTAGATTCAAGCTAATTCTATATATAAATTTATAATACTATAAATTTTCCTATTCCTATTAATATTATATTATTTTTTACTAATCTGAAAGTAAGAAGTAATTACTATTTATAGATTAGTAATTATTTAGCTTTACTAATTACTTTAAGGATCTACTAATTAATTACTTATTCTGCAGGATAACTACTTATCTCTTATTATTATATTATTTATATTATAATATTTCTATAGTCTAGTAGGTTTCTTATTATATTCTTTCCTTTATATATATAAAATATTCTATAGTTACTAAGTATCTTATAATTTAACTTTAGTCCTATTAGATTATCATATTAGGTTTCCCTTCTAAAGAATCTTATCTTTAAGATTAATATAAGAAAGTAACTTCTACTTATTAGTTTATAACATATTCCCTAATTTTATTATTATATTTATATTATATTAGAATTAGTTTCTAATTTCTCTATTTCTACTTATTATTTTTAATATTATATATTATATATTAAAGACTTAAGTATAGATATAATATTATATTTCTATTATTATTCTCAAAGTCTATATTATAAAATATTTTACAGAATAGAGATTTATAGTAAATATATATTTAGGTTATTCTTATAATATATTATAGAGTATAGTATATAAATATAAATTTTATATCTTAGGTAGTATATTATCTTACTAATTAGATAGTTAATTATTTACTTAAATAAAGTTAGTTATTTAGAAAATAAAGAAGAAGTAGTAGAGGAAATTCTACTGAAAAAGCTATAATACTAAGGAAAACTTAAGTGGAAATAGATAAATTACTTATAAGGTTAGATTATATCTAGAAGATAAAGTAGAATATCTTTAAGTATAGAAGAATTATTATTAATAATAATATTAAAGTAAAGTTAAGTTTACCTATAGTGAATAAGAGTATAACTATTTTAGATATATAGTTAAATAATATTTTTAGAGTAATTAATTAGGATATAATACTAAGTAATTCTAATTTAGCGAATTTAAATTTTAGTATTTTCAGTATAGTAATTAAGGAATCTTAATTTTCAGAATATAGAGTCTCTAGATATAGGAATATTTTATCTCCTTAAGATTT
The DNA here is from genome assembly GCA_001693025.2 of Colletotrichum lindemuthianum. Lineage (NCBI taxonomy): Eukaryota > Fungi > Ascomycota > Sordariomycetes > Glomerellales > Glomerellaceae > Colletotrichum > Colletotrichum lindemuthianum. Next base: position 116,189 of record MASP02000387.1, read on the forward strand.
TTTATTTAGTTAATATTTAGGTTAGAAATATTAAATATAAACTAATCTATTAACTTAAGTTATAGATATTATAATTAGCTTATTAGTTTATTATTCTCAGTATTCTTAAAGCTTTTTAAGATATTTAATATTAGATATTAGTTTCTATATATTTTCTATATAATTATATCCTTTCTATTTAATAAGATATTATATTTCTATATTATCTTATTAATTAATATAATTAATAATTTATTCTACTTTATATTCTTATTCTAGATTGATTTTAATATAATATTTTATATAGAATCCTTTTAATACTAATTTCAGAGATAAAATATAAAAAACTGGATAATATTTCATAATATCTAGTAGTAATAGTTAATAGTTAATATTTAAGATTATATAAATAATTTTCAATAGTCTAAGTTTCTTAAAATCTAATTTATCACTTAATTATTTAATCTTAATATTTTATCTAGTAAGGTAGATATTATCTTCCTCCTTAAAAATTAATCTTCTAATTCTTAAAATATTAGTATACTTATATATTTATTACTTAATAAATTTAAGTTCTTTTAGAAGCTTATTCTAGAGAGTATAAAATTTTAAGATATTCATTATTATTTATATTATTTATTCTCCTTATTAAAGTTCTCTATATATAGAAAAGTTTAATTTATAATTAAAGTAGAAAGATAATTCTTTAGTATTTTCTCCTATAATATTATTATAAGTAAATTAGGCTGTTAGTAGTAAAATAACCTAATTATCTTATTAGTAGTTAATATAATATCTAGAATAGGTTTTAAAAATCTAGTTAATATATTCAGTCTAACTATTAGTTTATAGATAGAAAGTAGTAAATAGATAATATTTCACTTTAAGTTATAAAATCAGATATTTCTAAAATTTAAATATAAAAAGTTTATCTCTATTAAATATAATTTCCTAAAGTAACTTATATTAACTAATAATAATTCTAAAGAAGATATATATAAGATCTTCTACTATACTTAATTCTTTATAGGGAATAAAGTAAATATATTTAGTAAGTTATTTTACTATAATAAGAATATTATTATAGTATACTCTAGTAAGTAGTTTTTATAACTTTAGTAATTTAATAATAAAGTCTAAGGAAATTAATTCCCAGAGCGTTTAAGATACTAGTAGGAATTATAATTCACTATAAAGTTTATATAAGCTAAACTTACTTTTAAGATAAATCTTATAATTTTTAATTATCTTAATTATATCTTATCCTATAATCCTTTTATTATAACATTATTAAATTCTTTTAAATATTTTAGTAACTTCTTTATATCTATATACTAATATACTATAAATATGTCTAATTATCTTATATATTATTCTTCTAGTAATACTAATATTAATATATTTAGTAATTAAGAATAACTTTTATATAAATATAAAGTTTCTATCTATATCTATTTTTAGGATAATCTATATTTCTTTTAGTATTAAAATATTATAGTCTAGTCTTTAACTGAATATATTAGCTCTTCTACTTTCTATTCCTTTATAGTAGATAATATAAAAGTTAAATTCTAAAAGAAATTCTAACTCTCTAATCTATTACTTATTAAGATTCTTAGATATTATAAAATATAAAAGGTTCTTATAGTTAGTATAAACCTAAACTTTATACTTAATTCCTAAAAGTTATAATCTCTATTCTTAAAATATTTTAATAATATCTATAAGTTCCTTATTATAGATCTAATAGTTAAATTTAGATCTACTAAATTTATATAAATAAAAAGTATAAGGATATAGTATGCTTTTGATATCTTATTATCTTAGTTATCCTCCTATTATATAATCTAAGGTGTTAGTCTTAACTTTAAATAGTTTATTAGGATCTAGAATTATAAGAATAGGTTCTAAGATAATCTAGTTCTTAATATCTTAAAATACTTCTTCTTATTTATTAGTCTAATTAAACTCAGTATCCTTTTATATAAGTTTAGTAAGTAGGATTATTTTCTTTACGTAATTCTTGAGGAATCTTTAGTAAAAGTTAGTAAATCTAAAGAAAACTTAGATTTCCTTAATATTTATCAGCTTAGACTAATTCTTAACTACCTAGATCTTTTTAGTTAATATTTTAATTATACTTAGTATAATAGTGAAACCCAAATATTCTACTTATTATATATAAAATTTACTTTTCTCTGGTTTAACTAATAGTTTAGCTTACTGAAGTTCCTAAAATATTTTATAAATATATTCCTTATATTCTTTAAGTATTCTTAAGTAGATAAGAATATTATTAAGATATACTATATAAAAATATTTATATAGTATATAGTTAATTATAGATTAGAATACTATAGATATATTAGTGAATCTAAAAAGTATTATAAGATATTTATAAAGTCCTTTTCTTATTCTGAAAGTAGTTTTCTATTCCTTACTTTTTTTTAATTAGATAAGATTATAAGCTCCTTTAAAGTTAAAAACTATAAACTAATTAGCTCTATAGAGTTAGTCTTATAATTCTAATATAAGTAATAATAGGTATTAGTTCTTAATAATTATATCGTTAAGTTATTAATAGTTAAAATAAAGTTATAATTTACTATTTTTCTTAAATATAAATAGAATTAAGCTTCCTACTAGTAATATTAAATATTTAATATAATCTTTCTTAAGATATTTATTAATATACTTATTAAATACTTCTATTTCTATTTAATTAAGTCTATAGATTTTATTGAATCTAAACTTCTTCCCCTCTTTTAAAAGGATCTTATAATTATAGCTTATATACTCTAGTAGTCTAGTTTTAAGTTCTTCTGTAAAAAGTATTTTATAAATTTAGTATTTATTAGGAATAGTCTGAAGTTAATCTATCTTATTATTAACTCTTACTACTACTATAATATTTAATATCCAGACTGCTATATTCTTAGTCCTTAGGTAAGTAATAAATCTTTATACTCTTGAAATTATTTCTAATTTATATAGGATCTTATTATCTAGAAAATCCTTAGAGACTAAATCCTTCTATTAGAGTAAGTTAGTCTTCTAATCCATCTATAAGTTATTCTTTTATAATTATAGGATTCCTAAGATAATATTTTAATTATCTATCTCTATTATATTAAAAATATAATCTTCCTTTTAGCTATAGTAATTTAAAGAGAGATATATAGTCTCTAAATTAATAATATTTCTATTATACTTAATACTTTCTCTTTTAATAATATACAGCTAATATAATTCAGCTTTTATTATCTATAGGATTTATTATTTATTTACTACTTATAGTAATATAAAGTTTCCTTAAGTATTATAATTAATTAAAGCTTATATTTTATATCTATTTACTAGAATATTAAGGTAAAAATGTTTATGATTATATTCTACTATTACTAAATATAAGGATTCTATCTAAAACTTCTTTCTTTACCTTTATTTAGTAGGTAAGTCTAGTTTTTTAACTACTTATAATATCTTTATTCTAATATTATTCTGCTTTTATAATAGTAGATTATAATCCTTCCTTCTTAAAGTATCTTTCTGAATATTAATTCTTTATATTTCAGTATTAGTAGTGTAAGTCTATCTCTAGTATCTTTTTCTTATTCCCAAAGTTTATTATATTAATAATATTATTCTCTTACTTTATTAGTATAGTAGATTATATAGTAGTCTGATTTATAGTTTATCTATTTACTAATAATATTATTTATATATACTATAGGATAGTCTTTACTGAGTGTAAATATTATAAAATAGTTTTTATTGAAATACTGAAGTTACTAAAATAGTAAATCTATATTAAAGTATATATTCAGAATTAGATTATCCTCAAATTATTATAGAAAGAATTATCTGTTGAATTTATTACTAAAGTATAGTATATAATTATCTTATATATAATATATCTAAAAGATAGTTTAGTAAGCTGAATAATTAATTTATAGAAGTTTATAGTCTATATTATAGAGGATAATCTTAGGATAGTTTAGAGTTTAGTTACCTAGAACTTTATAGAATATAATAAATTACTTATCTTAAGTTAGGTAAATATTCTAGATTCTAAGTTATTTACTTTTATTACTATCTAGTTACTATAAAATAGAGGATCCTAAGTTTATGATAATATTATTATCTAACTTAATATTATTATTAATTAACTTAAATAGGTTACTTAGGTTAATATAGATTCCTAAGCTAATTTTAATATATCCTTACTAATAGAAGTTATTAAATTATTTCTTAATTTTATATTCTAGCTTATTATATTTAACTATAGTGAGGGTTTTTATTAGTATTTTATTATTTACTTTAAGTAGTTATATGAGAGTTTAAGTAAGAGGTAGGTTCCCTTTAGTATTAGTTTTCTACTGAATCTGATACTAAATTCTCTATAGAAGTTATCGATTAAGTATTTAACTAATCTTATAGTGAAGTTTTCTCTCAGCTACCTGTAGCTATAGGATTACTATTTTATTTTCTTATACTTAGTCTCACTCTGAGATTAGTATAAAGTTTTCTTCTTTCTTAATATTAGTTATTACTAATATCTTCTTAATATAGTATTCTGATTATCCAGAAGGATTCTTAGAGTATTATTCTATATTATCCTTAGATCTTTAGTATATAATATAAATATTATTAGAATAGGTTATCTAGATTAGAGAGATATAGAATACTTCCTTCTTAGTAATATTAACTTATTAAGTTTATTTAGATACTAGCTGAAATTGTTATCCTTATTACTAATATTTAGGTAAGTAGTAGGTTTTAGCTATATATCCTAGTTTATTATAATTATAGTATTTTGTGAGAATAACTATAGTATCTTTTCTGCTATATAGCTACTCTCAGCCGTTCTAGCTTATATAAAACCTAACTAGCCTATATATACACTTTTGAGTATTCTATTCTAGTTTAAATAGATTATACTTTTCAATAACCTATATTTAGACTATATACTATACTATTTATTTATTATAGTTATAAGCTTAATCTTATTTAATTATCCTCTGAACTCTTATTAATTATTTTAGTATAAAGAAAAAAATACTTTTTCAGATCTATTATAATTATTCTGATATAATATTTTCAACTGCTAGTAACCTTAATACTAAAATTAGGCTATCTAATAATACTAATTTCAACTAGTAGTATATTATTCTTCAATTTTATAAAACCAGCTAAGATATTTAGAAATACCTCAATCTAAATATTAAACTAATTATTAATATTATAAAACTACTTGATCCACTAAGTTTTAATATCTAGATATCTATAGAAAATACTATTTAAGAAAGTAAAAATTTAAATCTATATATAGTTAAGATTATAAGTATTTTTAACTACTACTTTATAGATTTTAAACTTTAAGTAGTTTAAGAATCTAACTATAAGGATATTAAGAGATATTATAATATAATTTAAATATAGGTAGATATAACTATTAATAATAATCTTCTCACGCTAGCTTAAATAGAGTTTCTCAATAATAATAATATATTTCTTTAAATATTCCTTAAAATCTTAAAATAATAATATATCCAGAATAAGTTAGTTACATAATAGAGAGTCTAAATAGAATATAAAAGAATCCTAGAAAAAGTAAATTTAAATATCTCTACTTCAGCTTAGTATAATAAGTAGTATATAATCTACCTTTAAGTAATTATATTTAATATTTCTGAGATAAAGAGTATACTTATAGTTAAAAAGTAACTTCAAATATTTAGCTATTATATTACACCCAGTTAGGCTTCTAAATATTACTAGAAAGTAATTAAAAATAAGATTCTTAACTTACTAATTATTGATCTAACTTAATATAGAGAGATTTTCGCCTTCCTAATATATAGTAATAAAAATTTAGCTAAAAGTTAAGCTAAAATACTACTTATATTACCTACTCTTATAGAGAGATTAAATAATATAACTTAATTGAAACTAAAATATCTATATAACTAAAAGTAGTATCTATATTGAAATGGGGTGAGACCCTGGATGGACCTCCATTGAAATAGGGTGAGACCCTGGATGGGATTCTATTGAAATGGGGTGAGACCCTGGATGGACCTCCATTGAAATAGGGTGGAACAACAACAACAAAAACAAACAAAAGAACCCTACAAAAGAGTGGCTGTAACGGCCATACGGCCGTGGCCGTATGGCTGTACCAAAAAGGGGTGAAAAACCAAGGGAAAAACTGGCCTCTATTTTTTGCTGTAACTGGCTTGCTACGCTACGGTTAAATACGTGGCTTCATAGGGCTGTAGCCCTACGTACGGCCAGTGGCCACGTAGCCTCTCCGTACGGCCCAGTTGG